>CAXHTJ010001072.1:0-27149 GCA_964019445.1 Populus tremula
AGTTGAATTTTTTTGTTCGATGGCTATCCTTAATAAAATCAACACCAGAGGTGTTTTGGCTAGAAGAGGTATTATATATTGAGTCCGATGAAGCAACATGTTTTGTCTGTTTGTTGGCTGAGGAGATTGTTGATCGCCTTCTCCTACGTACATCAACACCGGAGGTGTTTTGGCTTAAAATGTTAAGAAAAACTAGGTAGGGCAGTGCAGCATATCACATTCATTCAGCATAAAAATGTATAAGCACTGAATTGAGAATTTTAATTTGAATTAGTAATGATAAAAACGTATAGTCTCGTGCTTAACATTCAATCAAAATGCCCATCCAAATAATTTGTCCAACCACTTACATAAACATTAACATATCAAACCCTAAAGATATAATTCAACTAATTAGATTTATATTTGTAGAGATCATCAGTTTGAGTTCCACAAACCTTAAAATCATTAAAAATTTATATGATTATTAACTTCAGAACTCGTGTGATTAATCGAGATATGCATAAATTAACTTAAACATCCATTTTAATAAATAAAAAAAACATATCATTTAAATTTTATCTACTACACGTTATCCTTCATTAATTATAATTATAAGAAAAAGATGATTCTCTATTACTTCTCTTTTAGCAGCATATTTATTGGCACCGTGTGAATTTGAACAGTGTCAAAAACATTTATTTTTCTTTTTTCGTAGAATTTTTTTTTAATTTAATCCTTTTAATTCAAGGGAAAGAAAGAAAAAAAAACAAAAAAAAAGGGAAAATTGGTTGTCACATTGGGAAATAGCCGCCACACGCCGCCTATATTGAATGGCCTTGCTTTAAGCACTTCCAGAAACACCAAGAAAGATTATTTTTTAAAGCAAAGGGGATTTTGAACGCGCCATCATAATGTGGCAGGTCCTCCACATGCTGGTGTGTTCCCAATATTTGTCATTTTCGTTAACTTTGGTCCCTAATTGTATAAATATTTTTCAGTTTAGTTTCAAATTTCTTCCCACCTAAATCCAAGTTTTTTTTTTCAATTTAATCTCTACTTCTTTTTTTTTTTATAAAAAAAACCCTAATCAATCTAATATACAGAAAAATGAACAAAACCCCCCCACCAAGATTCCTAAATTGACAACTCAAATTTCCAAATTAGCAAAATTCAAAAAGAAATATTTATGGAAACGACAGTTACAAAGAAAAAGCTGAAAACACCTAATAATTCCAATAAAACAAAGTTATTTACAGGTGGAAAAAAAAGCAATAAAAATGCTAACTTTCAACTTAAAAAGTCAAACTTTAATAACCAAAGGCAGTTAGATTAAAGAGATGCAATAAATAAAAAGTTGGGTTGTGCTCTAAGCAGTTGCAGATCTAATTAATAATCACCACAAAAGTTGATAGAAAGAGATAAACATAGAAATAAAAAGGAAATGCTTAGAGTGTAAGTTTTTAGAAACTTTAAACACAAGAGAACTACAGAAAGCTGGAGGAAATAAAAGAAGAAAAACTTGCTAGTTCGAAAACTAATTTGCAAAGAACACCTACACTTGTATACAGTGATGCGAGGAGCTTGAAAACATAAGCACCAAAAACTTTAGCGAGGCAAGGCCGGCATGCTTTCACCTACATTACTTACTCGTATCCAAAACCATTATATGTAATTGGAATATATATTATACATAGAGAAGATCCGTAAGGTTGTAGTATTAGCAAATTTTATTCTTTACATATAATTTATTAAATAATAATATAAATTATATTTTAAAGCTTAATCTAAATGAATATTGATGAACCATGGTAGTATACAATACAAATCGAAGAATCTAATTAAAAGAAAGTGATTTGGATCCATAGACTAGTCATACACTAAATCTCAATATTGATTCTGAATTCAATGATTTATATTAGTTTATGAACAAAAATAATTAAGATTTGAATTATTGTTATTTTTATCTACATCATTTCCATTCCATTAGAATATAAATTTATTGATCAAAGAAAATGAACTAAACTTGACATTTTTCTCTTAAAATATATTTATCTATGAGAGAACATATTGATAGAACACATTCAATTCATTATTTCAACCGGAAACTCAGAAGTTATTACAAGTTCAAATTATTATTTCAATAGCTAGGCACACACAATATTCCAAGATGTTTATTCATTCCCAAAAATAACCTTTTATGGAATGATTTCAGAACAAGCAAGATTATGGAATGATTTCAGAACAAGCAAGATTATGGAATGATTTCAGAATTTTGAATATAATTGTATAAATCTAAATTAATCGGTCTTGAACTAGATGTTTAAAAGATTAGGGATGGCAAGAAAAAGTAGGAAGGAAGAAAAGAAATAATACCGCTCCATAATAATCAAGCAGTTTGAAGTCCTTTGGTGTGACTTTTTTGTGTCATGCTCCTTTGAATCAACTGCATTGTCCTGTAAAACAGAAACAATTTTATGTTAATGAATATAAGCCACTGAAACTGGTGATCAGCAAATTTTTGGAAAATATTCCTTTGCGCAAAGAAAATTTCAACACAACACTTATACCTGGTTCTTGTCCGCAGGGGTACTGTTCTTTGAATCAAACTGCTTTCGATACTCAGCAAGCTGGCAACAAATAGGAATCCCACATACCAAAATATTAAATCAATAATACTCCTAAAAAATATGCTTTTTAAGCTCAATAAATGATGATCAAATAGCGTACCATTTCATCTGTTTTTTCATATTGCTCTACAGCTATTTTGGATTGTTTTTCAGCAATATCATATGGTGTCAAATTTTCATTGTTAACAATCGAACTATCAACGCGTTTGTCACGCACAAGAACAAATGCAGCCACGGAATGACCATGATTTGTTGCCAAATGCAAAGGTGTATTTCCATCCTCATCCATCTCATTTAGCAGCGGTTCTACGAGCGTCTTCTCTTGTCTGAGTATGTACCTAACCACATTGCCATTTCCATTTTCCGCCGCTACATGAAGAATGTTCTGCCCTTTTTTATTGAGGAATTCTTTTGGAAATGGGGTAATCGTCAGAAATTCCTTGACTACATCAACAGAGTCATTTTTGCATGCTAGATGGATAGGATAGTTGCCTTCATGGTTTCTTTTATAAGCACCATTGAGAAACTTTTGTAAAAGGAATTGAACTCCCTCCTGAAAACCTCTGGATGATGCATAATGCAGTGAATTTCCCAACTCTTTGTCAGTGAGACATAATAGATCTGGCTTTGCTTTTTCAATTTTCTCCAACATATCTGAAAAACAAAAGAAATTGTTTCAAATGAATATGAAGATGATAGGTTTGCAACAACTGTCTGTATGTAAATCATTTTCTACTGAGTATAGACATTGTGATCACCTCTGTTACGTTGCTCGATGGCAGCATGAACTGGTGACTTTCCTTTTGGTAGGGCATCACCATCTTCACTTTCTATAGGGAACGAAGCTTCTGTTTTCAAGAGATCATCAAGTATCCCGTTCTTATTGCCGTTCTCAACTGCCAGATATAAAGGAGACCTGCCATTCTTGTTGTTGTACTAGGCCACTTCTGGATCTTTGGAAACTAGGAGTTTGGCAAGTTCTTTGTTGCCCTTGATCACAGCATCATGCAAAGGAGTGTTTCCCTTTGTATTTCTTCCTCATCAAGCTCGGATTCGATTCCGCAAGAGATTTAATTGTATGACTGGCCTTTCCTTCTCTGGCAGCAAGATGAAGGATTGTGTCCTTCTGGCTGTTTTGGATGGTGATTAGAGAAGGAAACGTTTCAGCCAGATAAGATGTAATATTGTCACTTCCATAGCTTACAGCTACATGAAGCAGTGAATTCCCAGCGGGAGTCTGTAGTTCCTTTGCTGAACGTTTCCGAACACAGCTCTTAAAAGGAACAACGCTGTCAAGCTTCACAAATTCATATAATGAAGGATCCATCATTTCATTTGGCTCATGAGGCTCATCGTCTATTTTTATGAGTAGAGTACCCATAGCAGAAGAAAAATAATTATGTTTGCACTTGAATCAGCTGCTACAAATCGGGGCTGGACTTTTATTTGAATAGAACAGAGTGCATTTACTTTGATTTCACTTGCATGAATATACTTGGTACTCAAATCCTTCTCCAATTTGTTGTGCGCAGGCAGGACTCACCAACATGATGATAATTAAATAGCATCAAAGAATAATATAAATAATATTTTAAAATTTTAATTTTTTATTTAAATTTTTAAATTAAGATAATTCTTTGATATAATATTAAAATTTTAATAATTAAAAATTTTGAGTTTAAAAATGGATAAAAATGTTCCATAGTCTTTATTCTTAACTTGAGAATATAACTCACTGTGTGAACACTTAAAGATTAAAGGAACAGGATCCACAATGGCATCTGATTGTAACTTAGGTTTAGGTAAAAAGATCCAAAATTTTTAACTGTTTATCAGGAAGTCCAAGGGATGTTTTATGTTATTCTCTTATAAATAAATAAATTTTTTGAATTTTTTGATGTGCTGATTTCAAAAATAATTTTTATAAAATAAAAAAAACATCATTTTAATAAATTTCAGCATAAAAAATACTTTGAAAAACAACCGCAATCACATTATCAAACAGGCACACCAAAACCTACTTAATTTAAAATCATCACTTGTAGAATGGTGATCAAGTAGAACGTTGATTGAATATACAAGACCAATATTTAAGTATTTGCTTTTACACAGTACGAGTTTAATTGCCTTTGTGTCACACGTTTGGAACCTCATTCTTTCCAAAGTGAAGATGTAGGTGGTTCTTTTTTTTTTCTTTTTTTTAATGTTCTATGTGCTTGTCCCCGTTTATAGAAAACATAATGACATGGGAAACAATAGAATGTGTGAAACTCTTCTTACATAATCATCAAAATCCATAGTTATAAATCTATCCATTCGTAGTACAGTCATAACGTCTGTATCCAATAAACTGCAATTAATCATTAGGGACTAAACTTCAAATCTGATTCAACTCTTAGGGACCCAATTTAAATCTGATTATAACAATTAAGGACCAAATCATAACAATTCAAACTCCAAGGACCAGGCTATAATGATTATAAATTTCCATGGATTATATTGTATCTTTACCTTCTCCTTCTCGAGAGTTTCTGCCGATTCTCCTTTACCGACAGTGGCTTAATCCTTTCTGAATCATCTTCTTATTTCTTTGGGACATACTAATTTGTGCGGTAAACGTAAATGCACATGCAATTATTTTTTTTATCTTAAAAGTTAATTTTAGTTGCTAAGAAATGATTATTAATCTATAAATAGTCATATAAATTCAATTTATTTATATAAATATATTAAAAAAAAAGATAAATTACAATAATCTCTTGAAGCATTACAAAATAAATAAATAAAAGATTAATTATTTTTTAAAAAAATAAACTAAACAATTAAAAAAATTATTAATTAAAATTTAAATAGAAATTAATAAAATATTTTTTTAAAAAAAAATATTAAGCAATGCTGGGAATACATACCAAGCCCACGCGCTAGGCCGAGGATAAAAAACATAAGTGTGCTTGATACTAGAAGCCCAAGCCAGCATTCCCGGCTAAATTTTTTTTTTTCTTTTAAAGTTATTTCTTGAAATAGACAAGTTGTTTATTATGCAAAAATTATTTGTTATCCTCTGCATCTTTTTCCTGTTACCTCCTGTGTTTGAAAAATAAAAGCTCAAGTTTTGAAACATCAACTTCATTAAACTTTCATTAAAAAGATAAATTTATTAACAACAAAGTCAATCTTTTTATGATTGAAATCTGTCCATTAAAGTACTTTTTCTCTTTTTAATATTTTTCGCTAACTTTTTCTCTTCTCTTTCAATGTTCAGACGCTAAATTTTATTTTATTTTTTTTAAAAGGACTAAAATGTGAAATGCTATAACAACAAGGATTAAATAATAAATAAGTTGAAACTTTATAGAGAAAATTAAAGTTTTCCATACCAATATTCAAATGGGGTTTTTTTTTATTAAATTTGGTCAAGTTCTTAAGTTTTGTTTTAACTAAACATAAAATTGTATTTTGCAAAATTAATTTTTAAGTTATCGTTGTAAAATTTGTTGACATTTTGTATATGTAAGACAATGAAAATTTAAAAAAAAAAAATAGATCTTAACATGTAAAACTGTTTTAATATAATTTTAAAAGATTAAATTGAAAATATTATAGTTTCATGATCAAAATTAAAAAAAAAATAACATTTGCATGAATAGTGTAATGAATAATGAATCTCGATCGAGAGGAAGAGTAACAATACACAATATTAATATTAATATTAATATTAATATTAATTCCATAAAGTAATAAATCGTAATCCACTTTAATTATTCAATTAATCTAAACCTCATAACAATACATACAATCCCTTTCCTTTGAGAGTGCTTTTATTTATTTGCAAATTGCAAATAAGTGAATAACTACGAAATGAGCATTGTACCTCTAAATCAATGCTAGTTATTAGGGGTGAATAAAAAAATTAAAAAATCAAGAAAATAAAAAAAAACGATTACAATTTTTACAAAAAAACCGGCAAGTTCGGTTCAGTTTCAATTTTATAAGCCTAAAACTAAAAAAATCGAACCGAACCGAACCCAAATCGAAAAAAACCGAGCCAAACCAGTAAAAAATCGAGCCAAACCGAGTCAAAAGCTAGTCAAATCGAAAAAACCGAGCCAAACCAGTTTGAACCGGTTTTGGTCCTAAAAAACCAAACCGAAACCGATCGGTTTGACCCAGTTTCGGTTCGGTTTTGGTTTTTTTAAAACAAAAAAAATTAATTTTGTTTTTTTTTTTTATAAAAACCGAATCGAACTGCAAATAATCATCCCTACCGCCCATTAATTTTCAAATAAAGACAATATAGTCTATTCACTCTAATTATTATTTTTTAATTCCATCTAAGTCCATAATTCCTAGAGTTTTGTTGGGCCTTGGCGTTTTTTTTAGTAGGTTTCTACAGTTTTGTTCACATTACAGCCTACCATTTTCACGATGTCTCCCTATGGATAATCATATCTCACTTGATTATATTTTGAAAGCCTTTTGAGGTAAAGATGATAAGGTTTTTTTAATTTTTTATGGAAGGTCCATCTAATTTTTTAATATAAAAAATCTTATTTCTTATCTTTATTTTCAACGTAAAGTATATTAATAAAAAGATAAATCTTAATTTTGTTTCTTATATTCTTAAATATAATAATGTTCATTGTATTATACAAAGGAGACCAACTTCCTCAATGCATAAGAAATAAAGGAATCGAAAAAGTGAAGTGAGGCTCACTTTCCTTCACCAGCATATACCATGCGTTTACCTTTCCAATAATTAGAAGAAAGCGACTTGTATGGAGAGAGCTTTCTAAATTTCTTATATTGAAATTCTATAGGTGTCTTTACATTTTGATTACAGTTTTTTTTATGCTTGCTTCAATTAAAAGAATTTTAAATTTTAAAGTTAGATATTAAGTTTGATATTGTTAACAATCTAAACTTCAGACATTATCCATGTAATTCTAAACTTATAGTTCTAGGCTTAAAATAATGTTTCTCAAATATAAATTTAAACTTAATGATCTTTATATATATAGAAAGCAAATTAAAACTTGTGAAGTAGTCAAATAACCTAAATATTTTGAATATAAAAAATAACTTAACAACTCAAGATTATAGAATTTACATTCATTGGATGATTCTTCAACTTTGGCTATCAAGGTTGTGCATGAAGATCAAGTAGATGTTGCTAAAGATTTTACAATTAGATATACAAGGAATATTTGTGGTATTGCTAATGACATCTTCACCACAAATCAACTAAAAAATCATATCAAGAAGGCCATCATGGACTAAATAGAAATTTCAGTTTAACCTTTATATTATTATGCAAAGCCATACACATAAAAGTTGAGCTATCAACCAATAAAGGTTCAACAATTAGATAGCAAAAGGAATCTAAGGCAACATGTGGCTCACTTTATAGAGGCTTGTAACAATACTATAATTGATGGTGATCTCATGGTAAAACAATTCATTCATTCTTTAAAATGCAATGCATGACTTGGTGTCTTTTTTAAGTTATTGTTGGGAGCACGTCAAAGGTTCAAGGAAAACAATCTTTGGTAATTAACTTCGTTGTCATAAATGTACCTACTAGAGGTAAAAGGAATGATTGTGCAACCCTAAATGCTTTTCAAAAGGGTGAAAAGAAAACGTAATCCTTTAAAGAGTGACAATAAAAAAAGTATCAATTCCCCAACTTGGATATATCAAGTACACTATAAATCCATGTTTGATTTGCAAAGTAAATTTCATTAAGCTATCAAAGTTGAAACATCATAAAAAAAAAAAAAAAAAAGCAAATCAACATCATTGAGTTCACCTACGCACTAAGCCCAAGTATATATGGGCATGACAAGTTGTTAGATCAAACACATTGGATTCACCTACATGTTGAGCCCAAACAAACATGGATTTATCAAGTTGTCAAACCCAATATCCTAGGGTTCAACTACGTGTTGAACCCAAGTACATATAGATCTAGCAAACTCAATGATATTAGGTTCAGCTATGCACTAAGCAAAAAAAAACGTGGGTTTAGCAAGTTGTTAGACATAAAATTCTTGGGTTTAACTATGCACTGAGCTTAGGCATATATGAGTCTGGCAAGCTACCAAATCCAACATCCTTGTTGCTAAGCCCAAAAAAAAAAATTGTGTGGCAAGCTTTCAAACACAACATCATTGGGATCAGCTACGTGCTAAGACCAAGTACATATAGGTCTGTCAAACTACCAAACCTAATGACCTTGGGTTCAACCACGTGTTGAGCTTAAACAGACATAGGTTTAGCGAGCTATCAGACCCAATATCCATGAGTTTAACTATATGCTAAACTTAAGTACATATAAGTTTGGTAAATTGTCATACCCAACATCTTTAGGTTTAATTACATGTTAAGCCTAAACAGATGTGGGTTTGGCAAGCTGCAAGACCCATTGCTAATGGACTTGGCATCATGTCAAGCCTCAGTGGGTATGGGTCTAAAGATCATTATAAGCCTCATATTGGGCTATAAGGTTTTTTTGTTTATTCTTATGATTTTTAATATGAAATGTTAATGTTAAGAATACTCATCTCTTATACTTATAAATATATAAAAGTCTTCTAAGACCTACCATATTTTCATTAGTATTAAATATTGTATAAGAGATATTCATCCCTCATTAATGATGTGTAAGGAATATGTATCCATTGTCCAAACACTCAAAAACCTCTTTCTTAAACATATTGGATTTTGAAATATCATAAACTGATGAACAAGAAATAGATCTTTTTTCCAAGAGAAAAGTAGAGAGGAAGGAAAGGATTAAAAAATAACAAAAGAATCAGCTGCAAAACATGAACCATATGATAAAAGTTGATGCTTTGCCAAGCCATGTTCACCTAGTAGCCGCATCCTTGCCTATAACAGAAACCATATCCACTCAATTAATTAAGGAAACAGAAGAGGTTTAGCAAACATGCAACGAGTAAATTTTATAATTTACACTTTGGTCCCTAAATCAATAATTGCTTTAAATTAGGCATCAAACATTGATTCTATGATTTTATTTAATAAAATTTAATTGAAATTGATCCCTAAATTTCTGATTTTGACAATTATATTTTATTTTTTAATAAAAATATCTATATTAATTTACTTTGAAAATTTAATACGATCAAATCAAGTTTTAGTTGAAAAAAAGATATTCAAAGTTCAAAAATCCTCTTAACCATATTTTTCAAGACATGTCTACTTATTTTAAGGCTAAGTGAACTTGTATCGAAGGGGCAACATCTGTATCAACAAAAGTATTGTACAAATTCAATTTTTTCATGTCTTTTTTTATTTTTATTTTGACCTAAAAAATTAAAATAATTGACATGGAAAATAAATGGGCCTTTATGTATTTCTTAGCCAACAAAAAGTTGAAAAATAGGATGAGATATTTAATTTTTTTATCATCAATGCAAGATTTTATAATTGAAAATCAACCAATAACTGATAATAAACTTTAAGTAGAATTGAACATTATTATTTTTCTAATGATATGGTGAATTTAAATATCCAATACAATTTATTTATAAATGTGTCCACATATTTACCCATTTAAACATACTTATTCAACATTATTAATTTTTAATTAAAATTATTTATGAGATTTATTTAAAAATAAAATAAAAAGTCTTAATGTATATTTGATTTAAATTTTGAATTATACTCAATTTTTGAAAATAATAATGCAAATTATGTCATTATTTTTTGCTTCAGTCAATGTATCCAATTATCGAATAAAACTTTATTCATGAATGTGTTCGCACATGTACCTAATTTTTTTTTATGAATATGTTCAGTACTAATGTACCTACCAAAGCATATCTATTCAACATAGTTAATTTTTTATAGAAGAATTTATTGATTAGTTTAAGAAATCACATCCTATAATAAAATTAAAACTCTAGATGCATATTCAATTTAAATTTATAATTATGCTAAATTTTTTAAAGTACTAATTTAAACTATATCACTTGATTTTGTTAGTTTGTTCTTAGAAAAAGAGCTCAACTGAAAATTAATATAATAAGATGTAATTTAAATCTTTTATTATAATAATATTTAAAGCAGCTTAAATGATATGATCATTATTTATATCATTTTATATTTTTTTAATATTTTTTATTAAATTATGAATTATTTAATATAAATAAGGAAGGAAATGATTAGGTTAAAAGAATTACACTAAGTTGTGATTAGAATGTAACCAGAAAATCCGCAAAATTAATTTTTAGAAATTTTGATAATTAGGTCTGGTAAACTATCAGGCCCAACATCTTTGAGTTCAATTACATGTCAAGTCTAAACGGATGTAGATTTGGCAAGTTGTAAGATTCATTGCCAGTGAACTTAACATCGTGTCAAGCCCAACTGGGTATTGATCTAATGATCATAATAAGCTTCATGTTGGGCTATAAGGCTTTCGTTGTTTATTTTTATGATTTTTTAACATGAAATGTTAATGTTAAGAATTTTAATCTCTCCATACCTATAAGTATATAAAAGTCTTATAAGCACTTATTATATTTCATCATTATTAAATATTATGTAAAAGATATTTATCCCTCATTAATAACGCGTAAGAAATATTTATCCATTCTCTAAACACTTAAAAACTTTATTTGGAAGCATGTTAAATTTTAAAACATCATCAACTACTGAACCAGAAATCGATCTTTTTGGCAAGAGAAAAGTATAGAAGAAGGAAATGATTAAAACATAATAAAAAAAAATAGTTGCAAAACATGAACCCCATAACAAAAGCTTATGCTTTGCCGAGTCATGTTCAGCTAGCCACCACATCCTTGCCTATAACAGAAACCCTATCCACACCATTAATTAAAGAAACAGAAGAGGTTTAGCAAACATGCATAGAGTAAATTTTATAATTTACACTTTGATCCCCAAAATCAATAATTGCTTTAAATTAGGCATCAACCATTGATTATATCATTTGATTTGATAAATCTCAATTGAAATTGATCCCTAAATTTCTAATTTTGATAATTATATTTTATTTTTACAATAAAAATATCTATATTATTAATTTACTTTGAAAATTTAATATGAAGTTGGGAAAAAAATTTATCAAAGTTCAAAAATCCTCATAACCGACATGTCCACTTATTTTAAGGTTAAGTGAACTTACATCGAGGAGGCATTTATATTAACAAAAAAATTATATGAATAAAAAAAATTATATGTCTTTTTTATTATTAATTTTTACCTAAAAAAATTGAAATAATTGAGATGAAAAATAAGTGGAACATTATGTATTTTTGAAGACATGTCCACTTATTTTAAATCTTTTATTATTATAATATTTAAAGCAGCTTAAATGATATGATCATTATTTAATTATATCTTTTTATCTTTAATGTGGATAATTAAAGATATCAACTTGGTTGGTCTTAACAGTATTAAAGTGGCCGTCCTTAAAACAAAGAAAAAAGGACATGGCCAAGCATTGACACGTTGCAAATACGATAAAGTCAACCAACATCGTCCCACCCTTGCTCTAATTTGATGCAATAATGTTTAAGGGTGCGTTTATTTCTGAAATCCTGCAGCAGGGACGGGATGGATGTTTGTTGATTTTATCGTTATGCACCGTGTCAATGATTTTGGGACGGCCATTTTAATACTGTTCAGACCAACCAAGTTGATATCTTTAATTAACATTGATATCTTAATTTGAATATTTGATTTATTTTTTTTACTCAATCCAACAACAACAAGGTTAACAGGAGTCTAGTAAATGCATGCTTAATATATATATATATATATATATATATATATAGAGTAGAAGTGCGCATACATTCAATTGGAAACTCAAGAGTTATTACAAAGTTCAAATTATTACCACAATCGCTAGCCAGACACAATCCAAGATGTTATCGATCCCAGAATCCCGACCTCTGATCCTACTAAAGATTGTGCTCTTTCTTGAGATCGGAGAGTTTATTAGGCAGCCACCACCTACTGTAGACAAACAGTAAAAAAAGGCCGTAGTAGAAAGGGTGCAAGTGCACTTTTAGAAAAACTTGGATGACAAATAGCAGAATAATCAAAGGAACAACAACGGTCACCCCTGTAATGAAGTTTGTTAAAAATGATTGATGGGATCCTATTAATGCTATTGTCACAGACGAAAGGAATGCCCCGAACATCATGTAAATAGCCAAACAAACCATGCAGCTTGAAAACCAAACTTGAAATCTGGGATTACTAAAGCTTGGCACAAGAAGGAATAGAGATGCCACCAGAGAGAAAGATAAAGCCCCCACATCGAAAACCAAATAATAATACAGAAAATTCTCATAAGTAGTGTTAAATTCATGACGACGATCACTTGAGTTATTGTTATCCCTTAATTGTGGCAATTGTATAGCACCCGCAAAGGTTACTCCAGCAACAAGCACTGCTACCACTAGAAGATTCCCTATCATGCTTGTTTCCTCTTTTGCTCGTGACATGGGTAGTGGAGTAGCAGGGAAAATCTCAAATCGGTATTTCTTGGGGCGGCGGGCATTGAAGAATAAGATTGATAATGTCATCGCCTGCATATATATAGCACGGGGGAAATTAAAAGCTTAATTGTTTAATGAGTTCTTGGCACTTCCTCAATTGCATCCAAAAGCATTGACCTTCAAATGCCTTTCCCAGAACAAGTAATTTTCTGGAATGGTTTAGAATTTTTTAATATAATGGTTTACAAGTTCAATCAATTGGGCTTGAACTAGAAGTTTGAAGATTAGGGATGGCAAGGGGAAAAAAAAGGAAAGAAGGAAAGCAATAATACCAAGTGAAAAGACCCAACCACTATTTCGTCCTTTGGTGATGGCTCTTTTTTATCCATCTTATTTGAATCAACTTCTTTGCCCTGTCAAATAATAATAATAATATTATATGTTCAAATGCAGTGCTTTCTCTGTGTGCTATAGATATATATTGAAAATATTTGATTTCCTGCTGCGAAATACTTTTAATCTTTTTATTTAATTATATAATAATAAAATTAATTTTTATAAATAATTTAAATTTCATAGGATAAAAAATTAATTTAGATTGATTTGAAAAAAAAAAAAAAGTATCTATATTTTTTAAAAACAAAACCATTTTCCTTATTAATACGTTCCATTTTTTTTTACTAATGTTTTTATAAAAAAATTTTGTTTTTTTTTTAACAACAACCTATCATAATCTACAAATAAGTTTTAATTTAAAAAAAATAAAATAATAATGGATTGATGATTTTCTTGAAAAAAAAATTTAGCAATGTTTTTATTGCATAAAAACTAAAAGCAATTAAAATAAATATGGACAAAAAATTTCATGATTTTATTGCAATAAAGATAAATATATATATATTATATATAATATATATATATCTATTTGAAAAAAAAAAAAAAAGCTTTTTTTTATTAATCCATCCTCTCTTTTTCTGGGGTAGTATTTTATAAAAAATATTGTTTCTTAAATAAAAAACTTATCATAATCTTAACGTAAATACCTTGATCTCGTGCGCAGGGGTACTACTGTTCTTTGAATCAATCGGCTTCGTTCCTCGGCAGGCTGGCAACAAAGTGGAAGCCCAGATACCAAAATATTAAATCAGTAAACTCCTAAAATATATAGACTTTTGTAGCTCGATAAATGATGATCAAATTAGTAGCATACCATTTCAATATCTGTTTTTTGTCCTCTTCAGATCTTTTGGAAATTTGTTCACCTAAGTACTCATATGGTGTCCAATTTCTATTGTTAACAATGAAATGTTCAACGCGATTGTCACGCACAAGAAGAAATGTAGCCCTGCATCGGCCATGACGTGCTGCCAAATGCAAAGGTGTATTTCCATCCTCATCTGTCGCATTTACCAGCGGTGCGACGAGCTGCTGGTCCTGTTTGAGTATGTACCTAACCACACTGCCATTTCCATCTTTGGCCGCTACATGAAGAATGTTCTGCCCTTTCTTATTGAGGAATTCTTTTGGATATGGGAATTTATCAAGAAATTCCTTCAGTGCATCAGCAGAGCGACTTTTGCATGCTAGATGGATAGGATAGTCGCCTTCAAGGTTTGTTTCATAAGCACCATCGTGAAACTTCTTTAATAGGAATCGAACTCCTTCCAGAAAACCTATGGATGATGCATAATGCAGAGAATTTCCCAACCCTTCCTCGGTGAGACGTAATAGCTCTGGCTTTTCCTTTTCAATTTTCTCCAAATTATCTGAAAATCAAAAGAAAATGTTTCAAACGAATATAAAGATGATAGCCTTGCAACAATTGTTTGTATGTAATTCATTTTCTAGTGAGTAATGACATTGTGATCACCTATGTTACGTTGCTCGATGGCAGCATGAACAGGTGACCTTCGTTTTGGTAGGGCATCGCCATCTTCACTTCTTATAGGGAACGAAGCTTCCGTTTTCAAGAGATCATCAAGTATCCCGTTCTTATTGCCGTTCTCAACAGCCAGATATAAAGGAGACTTGCCATTATTGTTGTTGTAATAGGCCACTTCTGGATCTCTGAAAACTAGGAGTTTGGCAAGTTCTTTGTTATCGGCGATCACTGCATCATGCAAAGGAGTGTTTCCCTTTGTATTTTTCTTCATGATCAAGCTCGGATTCGATTCCACAAGAGATTTAATTGTATTACTGACCTTTCCTTCTCTGGCAGCAAGATGAAGGATCGTGTCCTTCTGGCTGTTTTGAATGGTGATCAGAGAAGGAAACGTTCCAGCCAGATAAGATGTAATATTGTCACTTCCATAGCTTACAGCTACGTGAAGTAGTGTATTACCGCAGGGTGTCACTAGCTTCTCTGTTAAATGTTGCTCGACAAGGGTTTTAAAGGCCTCAGGATTGTCCTGCCTCACACACTCATGCAACTGACTATCTATCATTGCATTTGCCATGTGATCTCTCGGAATCGAGTTTTCATCAATGTTTATTGCTACGCTAGACATGGCAAAAGAAATTAAATATAGTGTTTGTTGAATCAGCTATACATATCAGACATCTGGACTTCTAATTTAAATAGACCAGACTGAAATAATGGAATCTTACTTTTTTTTATATTTGCAAGGATATATACTTTGATTACTCAATTAATTACTTCACCCATTCGTTCGGGAATCCAGGACATAGCAAGAACAAGAGAGCAGTCTTGCCTATGGTTAAAGCAGCATCTAGAAAAGGAAAATTCTTAACTTGAATTTATAACTCATATACAGAGTGCAGTTGGGAGAATCCATGGTTTAATGAACATGATACACGATGGCATGAGATTCTAGGTGAAATAAACATTCAATTCAAAATTAGTCTCAAACTCTTACGTTAATGATAGCAAGTTCCTTTCCTCTAATTTAATTTACATATAATTAGAGGAAAGGAACTTGTATAGACCGAGCTTCTTGATGTTCTTCTAGGGAAACACTTCAAGCATCTTTACTTTTCCCTCTTTCTTATGAAAACTTCAAGTGCGAGTTTGTCCTTTTTTGGATGCAGTAGTTCTTTTTCTCATACTTTATTCTTTCTGCGTCTTTCTTTTCTTTTAAGTGATTTTAATTTAACTTCTACTAGAAATTGTGATGAACGTGCAACACATTGGCTTCCAAGGTAGAGTGATCAGGTTGTTTTTATAAGCAATACTTTTATTATATCAAGCTTTGAATCTCCTGAAAATTATTATTTATATTGTCAAGCTCTTTCAATTTCAGTGTAGAATTGACCTCATCTTTTGCTTATTCTAGCGTAAAAGTTTGACATTTAATTTAGCGTAAAAATGACTTCAGCCACAAACTACATAAATTCACAAAATTTCAAGAATTTCAGAATCTTCAAAACCACACACCCACCATAGGAACAATCTTTTCAAAATATTAACAGTTAAAAGAGATGTTTTGACTGTTTAGACATGTTCATGAACTAAGTGATTTCTTTATATAAATCATTATTAGCTTAAATTATTTAAGTACAATATTCATCAAAATACATTAAATAAAGGTCAACATTGTGGTTAGTCTTGTTGCCTGTTGGTGAATTTAGTCTTTTATCTGATCTTCAACAGGTTAATAACATCACATTCAGATGGAAGCTATGGTAGAATATGCATGTAGCACAAACCATGTATAGTAATTTGACTAGATGATTGTCTCACGCAATGTGGTAAATGTTGTAGGTCAAATTAAATTTATTTCTTTAACTAAAAAAATTATCTAGCTAAATTATTTTTTTGTGGAAAGAAATTTAAACTATATAGAGATTGATCTAATGTGACCCGGTTACTTTGGCAGGTTTAAAGACAATTGAACAACCATTAGAAACGTAATTCAACTCAAAATAAATATTTAAAATGAGATTTGTTTTTATAAATATTGAGACGACAACATATTGGATCAATTTGGGTTAACCTTTCAATTCATATACTAAATCATGAAATAATGATAACCTCATAGAATACAAATAAAAAAAAAGTTATAAAGTTTAATTTTCAATCAACTCAATTTTGAATGATGAAATTTTTTAAAAAATATATAACAATTAAAGAAGGATAAAAAAAAAATAACATGAGTCAACTTGAGTTAAGTTGCTAAACTCGTGACCTAGATCATGAGACTATAATAACCCAATAGAAAATAAATTAAAATAAATTATAAAGCTTAATTTCCAATCAACCTGGTGTTAAGATGAAATTGAAAAAAAAATTGATAAAGGACAAAAAAAACCGACGCAATTGAACTTAGGTTAACCCATCACCCGAGTCATGAGACAGGAATAACCTCATAGAAAACGAATCAAAACAAATCACGAAACATAATTTCTAATTAACTCAATGTTAAATGATGAAATTGAAAAAAAAAATCAATCAGGAAAAGAGAAAAAAATCAAGTCAACTAAGCTAACATGTTAAACCTTGAGATTAACATTTTTAATTTGGAAATTTTTCATCATCTTGGTTCCTCACGGGTAACTTCAAGAATATATCAAGCTTCCTTAGCTATCTCATACATGGAGGTTCTTTTAAATTCATCAAGAGGCTATATAAATATAGCATTCAAGCCTTTATTATTCCAATTATAATGAGTGGATTCATCTCCGGTCCAGTGATTGAAAGGAGTTAATTTTAGGCTTAATCCATCTTGAAATATTCACAAAATGAGAGATTTAAGTTGAAAGATACCTTAGTTGATTATTTATTGAAAGTTGAAACACGTCGAAGATTTTTTATTGTGAAAGGAAAATTGTAAACAGAAAATTTTTATTTATTTGTGAATGAAAACTTTCATCCCCTTTTTTGTATGGAAGATGAGAACTTTTATTAATCAACTAATTTAGTCATGAAAAGCGTGGCTAAATAAGAGAAGTAAAGTACCAAGAGATAGGCTAGAAAACATACAAAATAAAAACAAAGACCAATCAAACTTAACTCCGTTTCTATTTACTTAATAAAAACATATAAATCATGCAAAATATAAATATATGAAAGAGGCTTATAACCATACAACCAAATCAGCTTCTTTATAAACTTTTTATTTGGCCAAATGATCCGCTACATGGTTACTTTCTCTATAAATATATGTAAAACTCGTGTGAGAAAGCCTAAGAGAGACATTAGAGATGTTATTAAAATCACATTATAATCACAACAATCTCATAACATTGCTTCCTTTTATCCAAGCAATTGCATTATATAAATTAAACTCCATAATACAACCCTTAAAGGATGTACAACAATATTAATCAATACATAATACTTAAAGTGAAAGCTTTTTGAATTCTCAAAACCTCAGCTCCATTGGATTCCCTATACATATAGGAATAAAATAGTTACAAAGAAATTTTCCTACGTGATCCCTTAGAACACCCTTAATCCCTGAGGGTTTAGACTTGTTATTTGTAAAAGCGTCTACATTTCACTTAAGCATACTTTGAGGAGGAGGAATTCATGATGATTCACTATATACTTTTTCCTTATTTGTCCATATAAGAATATCATTTGGTGATCTTAGTAAGTATATCCTAGTATAGCAGAAACTCCCATCATAATATGTTTTCCATGTTACAACTCTATAAAAAAGTGAGTAATATATATCATCCAAATGGTTTTTAACTCATTAAAGATCAATTATTGTGAGCATTTCAAATGGATCAAACTATTCCAAAGAAAAACAAAGGCCACATCTTTTGTTTTTGCATAAATCCCAAGATCATTTCATGTCACTATAAGTAAAAATTATCGAAAGACTTTAGTAAGATTCATTGTTGGCCAAATCAAGACAGTACTAACCGTGACCATAACTGCCATACCACCTCACAATAAAAGAAGACATGTTTTGTAGTCTCAATTTTATTTTATTTTATTGAAATGGCAACTCAAATCACTCACTTGTAACAGACTTTGTTGGTGGTGAAAAGCTTGTATAGATAGTTTATTCATAATTGTAAGCTAGATATTAAACTCAACCTTTGAAGGAGCAAAAAAGGACCACAAATCAAATTAAAATGGTTTATTTATTGGAAGAAGAATCGTCTCAATAAAGGTTGGCAACTTTTCACTGAAAAAATACATTTTAAATAAAGCTGGATCAAATTGTTTATTTAAAAAGCTAAGTGAATGGCTCATCGTTTTATGAAATGGATTAGGTATGATAAGTGTATGCCAAAGATTGTTCAGCTTTTGGTGAGGAGGGTGGGAACTCTAACACTAGATTATGGAACGATATTGTCTCAAATATCCATAATGAAAAGGTTGCATTAAATTTATCTTTGGAAAAGGTTAATGCAAGGGGAAGTACATGGTGTAGGATTGTTAATGTTTGTGCCAAGGATGTGAGACTTTAGAATATTGCAAACCAAGAAATTTGTGCGTTAATTAGTTGGTAATGGTAAAGTTAGTACAAAAACTTTTCTCCAGCACCGGAATGTTTTACCTGCCTCACAAGCTTCATATGTTTTTTGCAGTTTAGATTTGGAAACCTCGTAGCATCGTTTTATATACTGTAACTTTTCTAAGAGTGTTTGGATGAAAGTTTTGGATTGATGGACTATCCAATGTTGTTTACCGAGAACACTTGACTCACTGCTTATGCAGTGGCCCGAAATGGTGCACGGCAAATTCCAAAGATCAGTTTGGAGACTAATTTTCAGTAATACTATTTGGAGTGTTTGGTTATTGAGGAACAAAATTGTTTTTGAGGAGGGAACTATAAGCTTATTTGATTGTCTTTCCACCATCCTTCATCAGGTTATTATTTGTTTGCATATTTTATATTCAAATTTCACTTATACAAGAAATGACCTCTTAAAATCTTCTGATAGCATTAAATTGTGGTGTAATAAGAAATCTTAGGTAATCTCTTTGTTATTTATTGTAGGAGATCATTTTTTTTCCTTTTTTTTTCCTAAGTCTTTTTTTTTTATATATCCTTGTATTTCATTTTGACTATTGGTTTTATAGCCTTTTCAATATAATCCAAAAAAAAAAAATTATAGATGGTAATGGTTGCGGGCTTGGCAATTCTTGTCTTACTGTACAGTTTCCAAGATTATATATATTACCTTTCGGAAGACAAAACCACTTCAATTCCTAATATGGGTGTGTGGGATCGATGACTTGTCTTGGATTTGGAATTTCTATGTTTGGTATGTTGTCCAAATTAACGTTGTCCAGCAAGGTTTTGGACAAATTGAGTTAGAAGTCAATCTCTAATGGGATGTCTTCTTTCATTTCCTAGTCAGCCTAGTTCATGCATTTCCTTCAATGGTGTATGAAAAGGATTGGTCCCTCCTAAAGTTGATTTTTTTTGTTCGATGGCTATCCTTAATAAAATCAACACCAGAGGTGTATTGGCTAGAAGAAGTATTATATATTGAGTCTGATGAAGCAACATGTTTTGTCTGTTTGTTGGCTGAGGAGATTGTTGATCGCCTTCTCCTACGTACATCAACACCGGAGGTGTTTTGGCTTAAAATGGTAAGAAAAACTAGATAGTGTAGCGCATCATATCCCATTCATTCAACATAAAAATGTATAAGCATTGAATTGAGAATTTTAATTTGAATTAGTAATGATAAAAATGTGTAGTCTCGTGCTTAACATCATAGTTTTGAAACCCGGCCCGGCCCGGCGGGTTGACCCGGGACCCGGCTGCCCCGGGCATGAAACCGGTCCGGGTGGAGGCCAAAACCCGCTTGGGAATTGGCCCGGCCAGACCTGGTCGACCCGAAACCCGGCAAGACCAGGCCGTAAACCCGTTGACTTTTATTTTTTTTGTTTTGTTTTTACTAAAACGACGTCGTTTTAATTTTTTTTTTAAAAATAAAAAATAAATTTTGACCCGGCCGACCCGGTCAAAACCCGGAACCCGGGCTTTGGACCGGGCCGACCACCGGGCCGGGTCTTAAAACTATGCTTAACATTCGTCAAAAGTGCCCATCCAAATAATCTGTCCAACCACTATCATAAACATCAACATTTAAAATAATTATAATTATAAGAAAAACTAAAAGAGATGGGAAAAGATAAAAAGCAGCCCTTATAGGAAGGGGGAAAAAAAGCTGCATAATTCAAGGGAAAGTGAGAGGGGAAAAAAAAAAAAAAGGAAAATTGGTTGTCACATTGGGAAATAGCCGCCACACGCTGCCTATAATGAATGGCCTTGTCCAGACACTTCCAGATCAGACGCCAAGAAAGATCATTTTTGAAGGCAAGAGGATTTTGAACGCGCCGTCATAATGTGGCAGGTCCTCCACATGCTGGTGTGTTCCCATGCGCAACATTTTTTTGTCATTTTCGTTAACTTTGGTCTCTAATTGTATAAATGTTTTTCATTTAGTTTCAAATTTCTTCCCATCTAAATCCAAGTTATTTTTTTTTTTTCAATTTAATCTCTAATTTTTTTTATATAAAAAAAAACCCTAATCAATCTAGTATACAGAAAAATGAACAAAACCCCCCACCAAGATTCCTAAATTGAGAACTCAAATTTCCAAATTAGCAAAATTCAAAAAGAAATATTTATGGAAATGACAGTTACAAAGAAAAAGCTGAAAACACCTAATAATTCCAATAAAACAAAGTTATTTACAGGTGGGAAAAAAAAAGCAATAAAAATGCTAACTTTCAACTTAAAAAGTCAAACTTTAATAACCAAAGGCAGTTAGATTAAAGAGATGCAATAAATAAAAAAGTTGGGTTGTGCTCTAAGCAGTTGCAGATCTAATTAATAATCACCACAAAAGTTGATAGAAAGAGATAAGCATAGAAATAAAAAGGAAATGCTCCTTAGAGTGTAAGTTTTTAGAAACTTTAAACACAAGAGAACTACAGAAAGCTGGAGGAAATAAAAGAAGAAAAACTTGCTAGTTCGAAAACTAATTTGCAAAGAACACCTACACTTATATACAGTGATGCGAGGAGCTTGAAAACATAAGCACCAAAAACTTTAGCCAGGCAAGGCCGGCATGCTTTTTCACCTACATTACTTACTCGTATCCAAAACCATTATATGTAATTGGAATATATATTATACATAGAGAAGATCCGTAAGGTTGTAGTATTAGCAAATTTTATTGTTGTTATGTATAATTTATTAAAAAATAATATAAATTATATCTTAAAAAATTCTCCTAACAACTTAACCTCTTAACCTAAATACAAGTCAAAGAATATTGATGAAGAACCATGGTAGTATACAATACAAATTATCTAATTAAAAGAAAGTGATTTGGATCCATAGACTAGTCATACACTAAATCTCAATATTGATTCTGAATTCAATGATTTATATTAGTTTAGGAACAAAAAATAATTAAGATTTGAATTATTGTTATTTTTATCGAGCACTACATCATGTCCATTCCATTAGAATATAAATTTATTGATCAAAGAAAATGAACTAAACTTGACATTTTTCTCTTAAAATATATTTATCTATGAGAGAACATATTGATAGAACACATTCAATTCATTATTTCAACCGGAAACTCAGAAGTTATTACAAGTTCAAATTATTATTTCAATAGCTAGGCACACACAATATTCCAAGATGTTTATTCATCCCAAAAATAACCTTTTAAAAGAGGGCAATCCCTCAGAATCCTGACTTCTCTTGACGAAGATCAACCTGGATAGTTACTATTTCTTTCTACGGAGATCAGGAAGTTTATCAGTCAGCCACCTCCAACTGTAGACAAGCACGAAAAACGAGATGTAGTACACATAATGCGAGACCAATCCTTCAATAATTTGGTTGACGGATGGTGGAAGAATCCATTGAATATAAAGCAATGTTTGGGCAACGAAAAACGCGATCCCCACCACTATAATGGTGATCGCGAGCACCCCATAATTGGATCCACCTAATGCGATGCTCACGGCAAAAAAGAATGACAAGCACATCATGTAAATAGACCCACCCACCATTAACGATGTAAACCAAAGTGCAAATGGTGCAAACTTGACATCATTCAAGTTTGTCCAAAGAAGGATTATAGCTGCCACCACAGAGGTATTTAAAGCCCACACATCAAGACATAAATAACCATCCAAAAGAGATGAACCAGTAGGACTATCAAAGACAGTGCTGTTCCGGGAGGCAGTAGCAGTGCTGTTAAGTTCATGAAGATGCTCACTCTTGTTATTTTTATCCCTTAGTTGTGGCATCTGTATGGCACCCGCGAAGGTTACACCAGCAACAAGCACCGCTACAACAAGAAGATTCTCTATCCTGCTCTTTGTTTCCTGTTTCCTTGGCGGCTTGCCTTGAGTACTAGTGAAACGCTCATATAGGGATTTCTTAGGGCGGGCATGGAAGTATAAGATAGATAATGTTATCATCTGCATAGCAAGGGGAAATCAACTTCATTATAATGAGTTTCCGGCACTTCCTCAATCGCATGCAAAAGCATTGGCCTTGAAATCCCTTTTTTTTTTTTTTTCAGAACAAGCAAGATTCTGGAATGATTTCAGAATTTTGAATATAATTGTATAGAATCTAAATTAATCGGCCTTGAACTAGATGTTTAAAAGATTAGGGATGGCAAGAAAAAAATAGGAAGGAAGAAAAGAAATAATACCGCTCCATAATAATCAAGCAGTTTGAAGTCCTTTGGTGGTGACTTTTTTGTGTCATGCTTCTTTGAATCAACTGCATTGTCCTGTAAAACAGAAACAATTTTATGTTAATGAATATAAGCCACTGAAACTGGTGATCAGCAAATTTTTGGAAAATAGTCCTTTGGGCAAAGAAAATTTCAACACAACTCTTATACCAAAATATTAAATCAATAATACTCCTAAAAAATATGCTTTTTAAGCTCAATAAATGATGATCAAATAGCGTACCATTTCATCTGTTTTTTCATATTGCTCTACAGCTATTTTGGATTGTTTTTCAGCAATATCATATGGTGTCAAATTTTCATTGTTAACAATCGAACTATCAACGCGTTTGTCACGCACAAGAACAAATGCAGCCACGGAATGACCATGATTTGTTGCCAAATGCAAAGGTGTATTTCCATCCTCATCCATCTCATTTAGCAGCGTCTTCTCTTGTCTGAGTATGTACCTAACCACATTGCCATTTCCATTTTCCGCCGCTACATGAAGAATGTTCTGCCCTTTTTTATTGAGGAATTCTTTTGGAAATGGGGTAATCGTCAGAAATTCCTTGACTACATCAACAGAGTCATTTTTGCATGCTAGATGGATAGGATAGTTGCCTTCATGGTTTCTTTTATAAGCACCATTGAGAAACTTTTGTAAAAGGAATTGAACTCCCTCCTGAAAACCTCTGGATGATGCATAATGCAGTGAATTTCCCAACTCTTTGTCAGTGAGACATAATAGATCTGGCTTTGCTTTTTCAATTTTCTCCAACATATCTGAAAAACAAAAGGAGACCTGCCATTCTTGTTGTTGTAATAGGCCACTTCTGGATCTCTGGAAACTAGGAGTTTGGCAAGTTCTTTGTTGCCCTTGATCACAGCATCATGCAAAGGAGTGTTTCCCTTTGTATTTGTCTTCCTCATCAAGCTCGGATTCGATTCCGCAAGAGATTTAATTGTATCACTGGCCTTTCCTTCTCTGGCAGCAAGATGAAGGATTGTGTCCTTCTGGCTGTTTTGGATGGTGATTAGAGAAGGAAACGTTTCAGCCAGATAAGATGTAATATTGTCACTTCCATAGCTTACAGCTACATGAAGCAGTGAATTCCCAGCGGGAGTCTGTAGCTCCTTTGCTGAACGTTTTCGAACACAGCTCTTAAATGGAACAACGCTGTCAAGCTTCACAAATTCATATAATGAAGGATCCATCATTTCATTTGGCTCATGAGGCTCATCGTCTATTTTTATGAGTAGAGTACCCATAGCAGAAGAAAAATAATTATGTTAGCACTTGAATCAGCTACAAATCGGGGCTGGACTTTTATTTGAATAGAACAGAGTGCATTTACTTTGATTTCACTTGCATGAATATACTTGGAGTACTCAAATCCTTCTCCAATTTGTTGTGCGCAGGCAGGACTCACCAACATGATGATAATTAAATAGCATCAAAGAAAAATATAAATAATATTTTAAAATTTTAATTTTTTATTTAAATTTTTAAGTTAAGATAATTCTTTGATATAATATTAAAATTTTAATAATTAAAAAATTTCGAGTTTAAATCTCATTATTTTTATTTTTGATTTGTATTTAAGAAGATGTATTAGATAATAATATAATTTATATTTTAAAATTTTATTTAATAATTTAAATTTTTAAATTAAATTAAAATGATTCTTTCTTGTAATAGCAACCAAACCCATAAAAGAAAAGGATAAAAATGTTCCATAGTCTTTATTCTTAACTTGAGAATATAACTCACTGTGCGAACACTCGAAGATTAAAGGAACAGGATCCACAATGATCATTAGATTGTAACTTAGGTTTAGGTAAAAAGATCCAAAATTTTTAACTGTTTATCAGGAAGTCCAAGGGATGTTTTATGTTATTTTCTTATAAATAAATAAAGTTTTTGAATTTTTTGATGTGCTGATCTCAAAAATAATTTTTATAAAATAAAAAAAACATCATTTTAATAAATTTCAGCATAAAAAAGACTTTGAAAAACAACCGCAATCACATTATCAAACAGGCACACCAAAACCTACTTAATTTAAAATCATCACTTGTAGAATGGTGATCAAGTAGAACGTTGATTGAATATACAAGACCAATATTTAAGTATTTGCTTTTACACAGTACGAGTTTAATTGCCTTTGTGTCACACGTTTGGAACCTCATTCTTTCCAAAGTGAAGATGTAGGTGGTTCTTTTTTTTTCTTTTTTTTAATGTTCTATGTGCTTGTCCCCGTTTATAGAAAACATAATGACATGGGAAACAATAGAATGTGTGAAATTCTTCTTACATAATCATCCATAGGTTATTATCCATTTGTAGTACAGTCATAACGTCTGTATCCAATAAACTGCAATTAATCATTAGGGACTAAACTTCAAATCTGATTCAACTCTTAGGGACCCAATTTAAATCTGATTATCAAAATTAAGGACCAAATCATAACTCAAACTCCAAGGACCAGGCTATAATGATTATAAATTTCCATGGATTATATTGTATCTTTACCTTCTCCTTCTCGAGAGTTTCTGCCGATTCTCCTTTACCGACAGTGGCTTAATCCTTTCTGAATCATCTTCTTTTTCTTTGGGACATGCTAATCTTGTGCGGTAAACGTAAATGCACATGCAATTATTTAACCATTTCTATCTTTTTTTATTTTTTTTATCTTAAAGTTAATTTTAGTTGCTAAGAAATGATTATTAATCTATAAATATGTCATATAAATTCAATTTATTTATATAAAATATAAAAAAAAAGATAAATTACAATAATCTCTTGAAGCATTAAAAATAAATAAATAAAAATTAATTACTTTTTTAAAAAAATTAAATAAAAAAAAAAAAGATAGAGTATTAATTAAAATTTAAATAAAAATTAATGAAATGTTTTTAATAAAAGTTAAGCGATGCTGGGAATACATACCAAGCCCACGCGCTTGGCCAGGATCAAAAAACATAAGTGTGCTTGATACTAGAAGCCCAAGCCAGCATTCCCGGCTAATTTTTTTTTTTTCTTTTAAGTTTTTTCTTGAAATAGACAAGTTGTTTATTATGCAAAAATTATTTGTTATCCTCTCCATCTTTTTCTCTTACCTCCTGTGTTTGAAAAATAAAAGCTGAAGTTTTAAACATCACCTTAATTAAACTTTCATTAAAAAATAAATTCATTAACACCAATTTTAATCTTTTTATGATTGAAATCTATCCTTTAAAGCATTTTTCTCTTTTAATATTTTTTGCTAACTTTTTATCTCTTCTCTCAATATCCAGACACTAAATTTTATTATTTTTTAAAAAAAGGACTAAAATATGAAATGCTATAACAACAAGGATCAAATAATAAATAAGTTGAAACTTTATATAGAGAAAATTAAAG
>CAXHTJ010001073.1:0-23128 GCA_964019445.1 Populus tremula
TGCCTAGGAGGCTTATTGTAGGAATTCGGCAGCGAGAACTGGTTCGCTGCGGGCTGCCAGTTCGGCAGCGACACCTGTTTCGCTGCCGGCAGCCAGTTCGGCAGCGAAAACTGCATCGCTGTTGGCGCCACAGTTTCGCTGCGCAACGCACAATTCGGCAGCGAATATCAATTCGCTGCAGGAGGTTCAGTTGCGGCAGCGAAACAGAATTTCGCTGCGCAACGCACAAATCGGCAGCGAATATCAATTCGCTGCTGGAGGTTCAGTTGCGGCAGCGAAACAGAATTTCGCTGCGCAACCTCAAATCGGCAGCGAATATCAATTCGCTGCAGCAGGTTCAGTTGCGGCAGCGAAACAGAATTTCGCTGCGCAACACACAAATCGGCAGCGAATATCAATTCGCTGCAGCAGGTTCAGTTGCGGCAGCGAAACAGAATTTCGCTGCGCAACACACAAATCGGCAGCGAATATCAATTCGCTGCAGGCAGGTTCAGTTGCGGCAGCGAAACAGAATTTCGCTGCGCAACACACAAATCGGCAGCGAATATCAATTCGCTGCAGCAGGTTCAGTTGCGGCAGCGAAACAGAATTTCGCTGCGCAACACACAAATCGGCAGCGAATATCAATTCGCTGCAGCAGGTTCAGTTGCGGCAGCGAAACAGAATTTCGCTGCGCAACACACAAATCGGCAGCGAATATCAATTCGCTGCAGGAGGTTCCGTTGCGGCAGCGAAACAGAATTTCGCTGCGCAATACACAACTCGGAACCATCAATTTCAGCACATAGTTCTTCAACAAAATTCCAGCAATAACATCACAGCAGAACACATTAAATTCCAGCACTAACATCACAGCAGAACACATTAAATTCCAGCAAGAACATCACAGCAGAACACATTAAATTCCAGCAATAACATCACAGCAAACACATTAAATTCCAGCAAAACATCACAGCAGAACACATTAATTGCAGCAACAATCATCACAACAGTACACATTAATTCCAGCAGCAACATCTCAACAGAACACATTTAATTTCAGCACCAACATCACAGCAGAAACACATTCATTCCAGCAGAAACACACACACATGCATGCTGGCTTACCCCATAGTTAAAGCCAGCTTCTACCATAATTGTTAGATGTTCTGAAATTGACTTTATTTCACTTCTGTTTGCTAGATCTTCTAGTTAATTTCAGTTTCCCCCATAGTTGGCTTAGTCTTAGATTAATTTTTCTTAGGGCTTTTCTTCTTCATTTTCGTTTTTGATCTTAAGGGGAGAGGAAAGGGAGTTCCATGACCCATACCTTCTGATTTTAACCAAGTTTGAGGAAGGTTTGACACTATTCTTTTCTCTTCAGCTGCTGGTTCTCCTCCTTCTTCTTCCTCTCACGTTTTCCAGCTCTCTTTTCCTCTCCTCTATGCAGCTGCCCACTCCTCTCTCAAGTTCTCATCTCTCCCTCACAAGCTCACAAGACACTCTACTAGTTTGATTCACGTTTTTGATGTGAAAGGGGAAGGGAAGAATGACATGCAGCTGCTGGTTTGGGAAGAAGATGGGTCCTTCTCTCTCCCCTCTTTGTATTTATACTACCCATCAAATGAATTGGGTTGTTTGGGGGTGGGTTTAGGTGTGTCCTTATCCTTGTTTGGTTTATCTAAAACCAGTTTTACCCCTCCCTCCCAGCTGTGCGTCACTGTTGATTGAGAATTCGGCAGCCGAAAACTGCGTCGCTGCCGATTTCTGCATCGGCAGCGAAATCTGCGTCGCTGCCGATTTCTGCATCGGCAGCGAAACTGCGTCGCTGCCGATCTGCATCGGCAGCGAAAACTGCGTCGCTGCCGATTTCTGCATCGGCAGCGAAACTGCGTCGCTGCCGATTTCTGCATCGGCAGCGAAATCTGCGTCGCTGCCGATTTCTGCATCGGCAGCGAAAACTGCGTCGCTGCCCAATCCAGAATCGGCAGCGAAAACTGCGTCGCTGCCGATTTCTGCATCGGCAGCGAAAACTGCGTTCATCACCATCTTTCTCTCTCTCTTTCTCTTTAAATATATATATATATATATAGACATATATATATATTTTCGTTTGGGTGTTTACATTCTCCCCTCCTAAATATGAATTTCGTCCTCGAAATTTAAAAAGTTTCACACTCCATACCTGGTAGTTCAAATAAATTGGGGTACTTTTTCCTCATCTCAGCCTCCCTCTCCCAAGTTTCCTCTTCTACTTGAGCATTTCGCCATAAGATTCTGACGATGGGGATCTTTTTGCTCCGTAACTCCTTCACTTCTTGATCTA
Source organism: Populus tremula (assembly GCA_964019445.1). Lineage (NCBI taxonomy): Eukaryota > Viridiplantae > Streptophyta > Magnoliopsida > Malpighiales > Salicaceae > Populus > Populus tremula. The sequence goes on from CAXHTJ010001073.1 coordinate 2,306, forward strand.
GTATCCTTATGGGTCTCAATTCCAGTGTTAAGTCTTCCTTGACTTCTACTGGCACCTGGGGTAGAACTCGGGCGGGGTCTACGTCAGCCTTCCTTAACAAGGAGACATGGAACACATCATGGACCCTGGCTAACTGTGGGGGCAAATCCACCTTGTAGGCTACTGGTCCAACTCGTTGTAAGATTTTGAAGGGTCCGATGAAACGGGGAGTTAACTTCCCTTTCAACCCAAACCGTAACATGTTCTTCCATGGGGCTACCTTCAGGAACACCTGGTCCCCCATACTGAACTCGAGAGGTCTTCTCCTCACATCGGCATACTTCTTCTGTCTATCCTGCGCGGCTTTGATGCGATCCCTGATAGTTCTCACTTTCTCCGTGGTAACTTGGACCAACTCTGCGCCATATAACTTCCGGTCCCCAATTTCCTCCCAACACAAAGGAGTTCTGCACCTCCTACCATACAAGGCTTCATACGGGGCCATCCCTATTGTGGCTTGATGACTATTGTTATACGTGAACTCCACCAATGCCATGTGTTCCTCCCAGTTTCCTCCAAATTCTAGCACACAGGCCCGTAATAGGTCTTCCAAGACTTGGATGACTCTTTCGATTGGCCATCCGTTTGAGGGTGAAACGCAGTGCTCATGTCCAACCTTGTCCCCAAGGCATGTTGTATGCTCGGCCAAAGTCGAGAGGTGAACCTGGGATCTCGATCCGATACAATGGACACCGGAATCCCATGAAGTCGTACCACCTCATTTATGTAGATCTTGGCAAGCTTGTCCACCGAGTCGGTCATCTTTACGGGCAAGAATAGTGCGGATTTCGTCAACCGATCTACAATGACCCATATCGCATCATTTCCTTTTCTCCCTTTGGGAAATCCTGACACGAAATCCATGGTGATCATCTCCCACTTCCATTCTGGAATTTGTAATGGTTGTAATGGTCCCGCAGGCCTTTGGTGTTCAACCTTGACTTGTTGACATACCCACACTTTGACACATACTCAGCTATTTCCCTTTTCATATTTGGCCACCAATAGAGGTGTTTCAGGTCTCGATACATCTTAGTGCTGCCAGGATGTATGGAGAATTTGGACTCATGTGCTTCTTGTAGAACCATTCGTTTGACTGTTTCGTCATCAGGCACGTACAACCGTTGTCCCATCATCAAGGATCCATCATCCGCTACTCGGAATTTCATTTCTACCCCGGCCTCCACATTCTTCCTAATCTTGGACCCCACCTTGTCATGGAATTGGGCATGTAGTATATGTTCTCGATACGTTGGTCGCACCAATAATTGGGCTACTAACCCACCTCTTGCATCAATTCCCAAATCTGCACCCAACTCTTTTAATTCTGCCAATTGCCGCTCCTTTCCCACTGTTAAGCTTCCCAAGGAGGCTTTACCTTTGCGACTGAGGGCATCTGCCACCACGTTTGCTTTCCCCGGGTGGTATTCTATGGTGCAATCATAATCCTTAATGAGCTCTATCCACCTTCTTTGCCGCATGTTCAACTCCTTTTGCGACATCAGATACTTCAGGCTCTTATGATCAGTAAAAATTTGGGTTCGAGACCCATACAAATAGTGTCTCCATATCCTCAAGGCAAATACTACAGCTGCCAACTCCAGGTCGTGCACCGGGTAGTTCACCTCATGAGTCTTTAATTGCCTTGATGCATAGGCGATCACCTTCCCATGTTGCATCAAAACACACCCCAATCCCTTCCCCGAGGCATCACTATATACCACAAAACCCTCGGTCCCTGAGGGAAGAGTTAAGACTGGAGCAGTGGTGAGCCTCCTCTTCAATTCTTGGAAGCTTGCCTCACATTCTTCTGACCACACCCATTTCTTATCCTTCCTAGTTAGCTGGGTCAAAGGGGTTGCAATCAGGGAAAAACCTTCGATAAATCTCCGATAGTATCCTGCAAGTCCCAGGAAACTACGTATTTCAGTGACCGAAGTCGGTCTTTCCCATTTCACGACTGCTTCGACTTTTTGAGGGTCGACAAAAACACCTTCGGCTGATATGACATGTCCCAAAAACATCACTCTTTTCAGCCAAAATTCACATTTACTCAGTTTTGCATAAGCTGGTGATCTCTCAAGGTTTGTAAGGTTTGTCTCAAGTGTTCTTCGTGCTCCTTGAAAGAATTCGAGTACACCAGTATATCATCAATGAATACCACCACAAACTTATCCAGGTATGGTTGGAAAACCCGATTCATCAAATCCATGAAGAGAGCTGGGGCGTTCGTCAACCCGAACGGTAACACCAAAAATTCATAGTGTCCGTAACGAGTTCTAAATGCGGTCTTTGCTACATCCGCTTCTTTAATCTTCATCTGATAGTACCCTGATCTCAGATCTATCTTCGAGAATGCCCTCGCTCCCTTTAATTGGTCGAACAAATCATCTATCCGAGGTAACGGATACTTGTTTTTCATTGTTACTTTGTTCAACTGTCGATAGTCAATACAAAGCCTATGGGTTCCATCTTTCTTTCTTACAAATAGGACCGGTGCTCCCCAAGGAGAATTACTGGGCCGTATGAACCCTTTGTCTAATAATTCCTGTAATTGAGTCTTTAACTCGTTCAGTTCTGCTGGAGCCATCCGATACGGTTGTTGGGCTATAGGTGGAACTCCAGGAAAAGTGTCTATAGACACCTCTACCTCTCGCTCCGGGGGTAGTCCTGGTAGTTCTTCTGGAAACACATCTGGGAAATCCTTCACCACAGGAATATCCTTCAATCGTGGACCTTCATCATTAGAGTTTAAGATGTATGCGAGGTAACCCATACATCCCTTTCTTAAAAGTTTTTGGGCTGTTACCACCGATATTAAAGCATTCAGTTTGGGAAGTCTCTCTCCTTCAAAAGTTATTTTCTCGCCCTTAGGTGTTTGGAAAGTGACAGTTTTCGCATAACAATCTATTAGTGCTTTGTATTTACTCAACCAATCCATGCCTAGTATTATGTCAAAATCATGCAGCTCTAAGGGAATCAAATCTACTTCTGTTTCATACCCGGATAAACTAACCCCCACATCCACATATACAATATTTGTTTCAACCATGTTTCCCATTGGAGTTCCAATTACAAACCCCTTCTCTACCATTTTTACTTCCTTTCTCAATTTAGTGACAATTCTCTTAGCAATGAATGAGTGGGTGGCACCCGGATCAAACAACACATGCACATTAAAACCATTCAATAGAAGTGTACCTGCCACCACATCTGATGCAGCCCTGGCCTCCTCCTGTGTCAGGTGGAAGACCCTCCCCGAGGTCCGATCATTTTGTGCCCTCGTCTTCCCTCGACTGGAGTTTGCCCCTGATTGAGAAGATCTCACTGGCCTATTAACGGTGACTGACTGCTGGTGGCTCTGACTCGGCTGTCTGTAGCTCTGTACTTGTCCAGTGTTCCTCTTGGGGCAGTCCCTCTTGTAATGACCTCTTCCACCACAGTAATGACACCCCTGATTAAGATACTGACAATTCCTCCACCTATGGCCCTCTCCTCTGCACACAAAACATCGCCCGGGGGAAACTGAGCAATCCCCAGGGTGTTTTTGTCCACACTTTACACAAAAAGGATAGTCAACACCCTTGCGGTCACCGATCCCAGTAGAAGAGTTTGCCCTCGAGTGCGACTGTCCAACCATTACTCTCCCACTTGATTGCTGGTGAGCGGTAATATCAAACTCCCCTTTTTTCCGTGCTGCTCAAACACTCCACTTTTTCCTTTCTTCGGGTGCGGTGGTCTGCCGCTGAAATAGTCCCCATCTCTCTTTTTGCTTATACTCTGATACCCCCCTTGGCTTTCTCCAATACATGCCTCCAGAGCTTGTGCAGCCTCAATCAACTCCCTCACCGATTTAAATCGCAAGGCGATCAATCCTTGTCTCAAATCCTGTCGTAACCCATCTCTCAACTTTTCAATCATATGTTCCTCTGTCGGCACATAATGTGGGGCGAACAATGAAAGGTCATGAATCTCCTTTCGTACTCCAATACTGACATATCACCCTGTCTCAATGCCAAGAACTCTTGTTCTTTCACCTTGCGATGATACTTGGAATAAAACTGATTCTCAAACTCTGTCTTGAAATCACTCCAAGTTAGTGTCTCAGTCGCACGCCTCACTGAACTGTTTCCCACCATGTCATGGCCCTATCAGACAGTAACTGGGATGCACAATTTACCCTCAAACCCTCGGGTATGCTTATTTGAATCATTGTCTTTTCTACCTTCCTGATCCATCTTCCAGCTATCTCTGCATCTTGTTCCCCCATGTACGGTTCACAGCCCATTTCCCTCATACTCTTGACTAGTCGCACCAGTGGTACCACATTATCCATGGTCATGCTAGTCGTAGGGGCTGCTGGTGGAATCTGCGTGGTGGGAGTTGTTTGTGCCGCTGAACTAGCCATGCCCTCCATCACTGCTTTAACTATTTGTACAAGGAATCCCGCATCTACATATTGTGGGGGCACACCAGTTGGAACAGCAGATGGTTGTGCTTCAGTTCTTTCTCGCTGCTCTGTTGCCACGGGGGGTGTTCCCTCTGTTTGATTAGGCCTCGAGCCTTCCCCCGCCACCGTATCTTCCCCTGCAGGGTTTCGGGTGGTATAATCGGAGCATGAGATGCCGTATCATCTAAGGGGTCTTCGTCTTGCCAACCTTGGGCACCTCGGTTCACGCCCCTCCTTTCTAAGGAGGGCGGCTCAGTTCGTGTCCCTTGTCGGGTGCGTACCATCCTGAAATTCATCACAACAACACATTTATTAATGATCCTCAGGATCCATACCAAGTGCTCTGATACCAACTGTAACAACCCGGCTTTCCAAGCCCAACACAACAGTAATTTTTTTTTTTTTTTTTATGCATTCAATCCACATGGTGCCGGCAATCAATGAATCTAAATCCTCACATCATCGAAATACAATCCATACAATCAACATTTCATTTCAAAGTGAATCTTACACAAACACGTAATATTAAGGTTGCTTGATTTGAAGTTCATATTAAAAATATATACATAGACATGAGTTTACAGTCTTCTCCTACTAATAGTCATCACAATTTTAAACAAAAAGGATCTAATAAAAGTTATACATTCAGTACATTGATCCATACAAAATACATTGTGATTTAAGATACATCTACATAATTCCTTGCAAAATAGGTTCCCGTGTATCGGGTTTCCTAGACATCTCGTTGGTGTGAAGTCCCTGCAGCAGTACAAACATTTAAGAGAATGCAAATATTTAATAATAATAATGGTAACTCACGGTTTGGCAATTAAATAAAACATTAACAATTATAATTTCTTCATGTATTTGCTACAACAACTAGTAGTACATATAGATACACAAGTTTTCGGATGCCATTCGCCAAAACTAGTCATTCATTTGTGTCGGCCATCCATGGTGAAAGCTGCGTCGCTGCCGATCCAAAATCGGCAGCAGAAACTGCATTGCTGCCGATCAAGGAATCGGCAGCGAAAACTGTGTTGCTGCCGATCCAGAATCGGCAGCGGAATCTGCGTCGCTGCCGATTTCTGTATCGGCAGCGGAATCTGCGTCGCTGCCGATTTCTGTATCGGCAGCAGAATCTGCGGCTGCGATTTCTGTATCGGCAGAATCTGCGTCGCTGCCGATCCAGAATCGGCAGCGGAAATCTGCTCGCTGCGCGCGCTCGCGCGATCCAGAATCGGCAGCGAAATCTGCGTCGCTGCCGATCCAGAATCGGCAGCGAAACTGCTTCGCTGCCGATCCAGAATCGGCAGCGAAATGTGTTGCTGCCGATCCAGAATCGCAGCGGAATCTGCGTCGCTGCCGATTTCTGTTCGGCAGCAGAATCTGCGTTGCTGCCGATTTCTGTATCGGCAGCAGAATCTGGGTCGCTCCGTTCCAGAATCGGCAGCGGAAATCTGCTTCGCTGCCGATCTAGAATCGGCAGCGAAATCTGCGTCGCTGCCGATCCAGAATCGCAGCGGAAATCTGCTTCGCTGCCGTTCCAGAATCGCAGCGGAAATCTGCTTCGCTGCCGATCCAGAATCGGCAGCGAAATCTGCGTCGCTGCCGATCCAGAATCGGCAGCAGAAACTGCATTGCTGCCGATCAAGGAATCGGCAGCGAAAACTGTGTTGCTGCCGATCCAGAATCGGCAGCGGAATCTGCGTCGCTCCCGATTTCTGTATCGGCAGCAGAATCTGCGTTGCTGCCGATTTCTGTATCGGCAGCAGAATCTGGGTCGCTCCGTTCCAGAATCGGCAGCGGAAATCTGCTTCGCTGCCGATCTAGAATCGGCAGCGAAATCTGCGTCGCTGCCGATCCAGAATCGGCAACGGAAATCTGCTTCGCTGCCGTTCCAGAATCGGCAGCGGAAATCTGCTTCGCTGCCGATCCAGAATCGGCAGCGAAATCTGCGTCGCTGCCGATCCAGAATCGGCAGCAGAAACTGCATTGCTGCCGATCAAGGAATCGGCAGCGAAAACTGTGTTGCTGCCGATCCAGAATCGGCAGTGGAATCTGCGTCGCTGCCGATTTCTGTATCGGCAGCAGAATCTGCGTTGCTGCCGATTTCTGTATCGGCAGCAGAATCTGGGTCGCTCCGTTCCAGAATCGGCAGCGGAAATCTGCTTCGCTGCCGATCCAGAATCGGCAGCGAAATCTGCTTCGCTGCCGATCCAGAATCGGCAGCGAAATCTGCGTCGCTGCCGATCCAGAATCGGTAGCGAAATCTGCGTCGCTGCCGATCCAGAATCGGCAGCGGAAATCTGCTTCGCTGCCGATCCAGAATCGGCAGCGGAAATCTGCGTCGCTGCCGATCCAGAATCGGCAGCGAAATCTGCGTCGCTGCCGATCCAGAATCGGCAGCGAAGTCACTCTTTTATCCCGGCCATCCATCCGTTTGGATGCCATTAGCCGAAGCTAATCAGTCCTTCATCCCGGCCATCCATTCGGACGCCATTAGCCAAAGCTAATCATTCTTTGTCCCGGCCATCCGTTTGGATGCCATTAGCCGAAGCTAATCACTCCTTTGTCCCGGCCATCCTTTCGGATGCCATTAGCCGAAGCTAATCATTCTTTGTCCCGGCCATCCCTTCGGATGCCATTAGCCGAAGCTAATCACTCTTTTGTCCCGGCCATCCATTCGGATGCCATTAGCCGAAGCTAATCAATCTTTTGTCCCGGCCATCCATTCGGATGCCATTAGCCGAAGCTAATCAATCTTTTGTCAACATTCAAGCTTTCAACAATCTAATATCGGTTCTAACAATATGATAGTACTCAAGTTAAAATATTTCAAGATTCAACGTAAGAAAAAGGAAGGTGCAAGTCACCTACCTGCTCCACCTGTGGGTCGATCCTGTCTTGATGATGGTCCAATCCCGACTGCACCACCTAAGACATCAATGGTCATAAATCAGCACAGTTGTATTTATTTTATTCTTGAATCATACTCATCATCACACTTATTTCAAGAGTTCATATGTTAACATTCAAGTGTTCCCTATTTTACATCATCATAACATGAAATTGTTACTAGCATTTAAGTCATTCCTGCCTAGGAGGCTTATTGTAGGAATTCGGCAGCGAGAACTGGTTCGCTGCGGGCTGCCAGTTCGGCAGCGACACCTGTTTCGCTGCCGGCAGCCAGTTCGGCAGCGAAAACTGCATCGCTGTTGGCGCCACAGTTTCGCTGCGCAACGCACAAATCGGCAGCGAATATCAATTCGCTGCAGCAGGTTCAGTTGCGGCAGCGAAACAGAATTTCGCTGCGCAACACACAAATCGGCAGCGAATATCAATTCGCTGCAGCAGGTTCAGTTGCGGCAGCGAAACAGAATTTCGCTGCGCAACACACAAATCGGCAGCGAATATCAATTCGCTGCAGCAGGTTCAGTTGCGGCAGCGAAACAGAATTTCGCTGCGCAACCCACAAATCGGCAGCGAATATCAATTCACTGCAGCAGGTTCAGTTGCGGCAGCGAAACAGAATTTCGCTGCGCAACACACAAATCGGCAGCGAATATCAATTCGCTGCAGCAGGTTCAGTTGCGGCAGCGAAACAGAATTTCGCTGCGCAACACACAAATCGGCAGCGAATATCAATTCGCTGCAGCAGGTTCAGTTGCGGCAGCGAAACAGAATTTCGCTGCGCAATACACAACTCGGAACCATCAATTTCAGCACATAGTTCTTCAACAAAAATTCCAGCAATAACATCACAGCAGAACACATTAAATTCCAGCATTAACATCACAGCAGAACACATTAAATTCCAGCAATAACATCACAGCAGAACACATTAAATTCCAGCAATAACATCACAGCATAACACATTAATTGCAGCAACAATCATCACAACAGTACACATTAATTCCAGCAGCAACATCTCAACAGAACACATTTAATTTCAGCACCAACATCACAACAGAAACACATTCATTCCAGCAGAAACACACACACATGCATGCTGGCTTACCCCATAGTGAAAGCCAGCTTCTACCATAATTGTTAGATGTTCTGAAATTGACTTTATTTCACTTCTGTTTGCTAGATCTTCTAGTTAATTTCAGTTTCCCCCATAGTTGGCTTAAGTCTTAGATTAATTTTTCTTAGGGCTTTTCTTCTTCATTTTCGTTTTTGATCTTAAGGGGGAGAGGAAAGGGAGTTCCATGACCCATACCTTCTGATTTTAACCAAGTTTGAGGAAGGTTTGACACTATTCTTTTCTCTTCAGCTGCTGGTTCTCCTCCTTCTTCTTCCTCTCACGTTTCCAGCTCTCTTTTCCTCTCCTCTATGCAGCTGCCCACTCCTCTCTCAAGTTCTCATCTCTCCCTCACAAGCTCACAAGACACTCTACTAGTTTGATTCACGTTTTTTATGTGAAAGGGGAAGGGAAGAATGACATGCAGCTGCTGGTTTGGGAAGAAGATGGGTCCTTCTCTCTCCCCTCTTTGTATTTATACTACCCATCAAATGAATTGGGTTGTTTGGGGGTGGGTTTAGGTGTGTCCTTATCCTTGTTTGGTTTATCTAAAACCAGTTTTACCCCTCCCTCCCAGCTGTGCGTCACTGTTGATTGACAATTCGGCAGCCGAAAACTGCGTCGCTGCCGATTTCTGCATCGGCAGCGAAAACTGCGTCGCTGCCGATTTCTGCATCGGCAGCGAAAACTGCGTCGCTGCCGATTTCTGCATCGGCAGCGAAATCTGCGTCGCTGCCGATTTCTGCATCGGCAGCGAAATCTGCGTCGCTGCCGATTTCTACATCGGCATCGAAAACTGCGTCGCTGCCCAATCCAGAATCGGCAGCGAAAACTGTGTCGCTGCCGATTTCTGCATCGGCAGCGACAACTGCGTTCATCACCCTCTTTCTCTCTCTCTTTCTCTTTAAATATATATATATATAGACATATATATATTTTCGTTTGGGTGTTTACAGAATTGCCCCGACCGGACGCTGTCGCCGTGTCGTGTCGTACCGATTCAACGCGTCTCCATGGAAAACAGCCTCCGGAAACTCGTGGAAAAATTAGAGCGCGAACCAACGGTCGGATCTATAGATACGGACCTTTTGAGTCGCTACTCTGGCCGAGCCGGTGGAATTGCCCCGACCGGACGCTGTCGCCGTGTCGTGTCGTACCGATTCAACGCGTCTCCATGGAAAACAGCCTCCGGAAACTCGTGGAAAAATTAGAGCGCGATCCAACGGTCGGATCTATAGATACGGACCTTTTGAGTCGCTACTCTGGCCGAGCCGGTGGAATTGCCCCGACCGGACGCTGTCGCCGTGTCGTACCGATTCAACGCGTCTCCATGGAAAACAGCCTCCGGAAACTCGTGGAAAAATTAGAGCGCGATCCAACGGTCGGATCTATAGATACGGACCTTTTGAGTCGCTACTCTGGCCGAGCCGGTGGAATTGCCCCGACCGGACGCTGTCGCCGTGTCGTGTCGTACCGATTCAACGCGTCTCCATGGAAAACAGCCTCCGGAAACTCGTGGAAAAATTAGAGCGCGATCCAACGGTCGGATCTATAGATACGGACCTTTTGAGTCGCTACTCTGGCCGAGCCGGTGGAATTGCCCCGACCGGACGCTGTCGCGTGTCGTGTCGTACCGATTCAACGCGTCTCCATGGAAAACAGCCTCCGGAAACTCGTGGAAAAATTAGAGCGCGATCCAACGGTCGGATCTATAGATACGGACCTTTTGAGTCGCTACTCTGGCCGAGCCGGTGGAATTGCCCCGACCGGACGCTGTCGCCGTGTCGTGTCGTACCGATTCAACGCGTCTCCATGGAAAACAGCCTCCGGAAACTCGTGGAAAAATTAGAGCGCGATCCAACGGTCGGATCTATAGATACGGACCTTTTGAGTCGCTACTCTGGCCGAGCCGGTGGAATTGCCCCGACCGGACGCTGTCGCCGTGTCGTGTCGTACCGATTCAACGCGTCTCCATGGAAAACAGCCTCCGGAAACTCGTGGAAAAATTAGAGCGCGATCCAACGGTCGGATCTATAGATACGGACCTTTTGAGTCGCTACTCTGGCCGAGCCGGTGGAATTGCCCCGACCGGACGCTGTCCCGTGTGTCGTCGTACCGATTCAACGCGTCTCCATGGAAAACAGCCTCCGGAAACTCGTGGAAAAATTAGAGCGCGATCCAACGGTCGGATCTATAGATACGGACCTTTTGAGTCGCTACTCTGGCCGAGCCGGTGGAATTGCCCCGACCGGACGCTGTCGCCGTGTCGTGTCGTACCGATTCAACGCGTCTCCATGGAAAACAGCCTCCGGAAACTCGTGGAAAAATTAGAGCGCGATCCAACGGTCGGATCTATAGATACGGACCTTTTGAGTCGCTACTCTGGCCGAGCCGGTGGAATTGCCCCGACCGGACGCTGTCGCCGTGTCGTGTCGTACCGATTCAACGCGTCTCCATGGAAAACAGCCTCCGGAAACTCGTGGAAAAATTAGAGCGCGATCCAACGGTCGGATCTATAGATACGGACCTTTTGAGTCGCTACTCTGGCCGAGCCGGTGGAATTGCCCCGACCGGACGCTGTCGCCGTGTCGTGTCGTACCGATTCAACGCGTCTCCATGGAAAACAGCCTCCGGAAACTCGTGGAAAAATTAGAGCGCGATCCAACGGTCGGATCTATAGATACGGACCTTTTGAGTCGCTACTCTGGCCGAGCCGGTGGAATTGCCCCGACCGGACGCTGTCGCCGTGTCCGTACCGATTCAACGCGTCTCCATGGAAAACAGCCTCCGGAAACTCGTGGAAAAATTAGAGCGCGATCCAACGGTCGGATCTATAGATACGGACCTTTTGAGTCGCTACTCTGGCCGAGCCGGTGGAATTGCCCCGACCGGACGCTGTCGCCGTGTCGTGTCGTACCGATTCAACGCGTCTCCATGGAAAACAGCCTCCGGAAACTCGTGGAAAAATTAGAGCGCGATCCAACGGTCGGATCTATAGATACGGACCTTTTGAGTCGCTACTCTGGCCGAGCCGGTGGAATTGCCCCGACCGGACGCTGTCGCCGTGTCGTGTACCGATTCAACGCGTCTCCATGGAAAACAGCCTCCGGAAACTCGTGGAAAAATTAGAGCGCGATCCAACGGTCGGATCTATAGATACGGACCTTTTGAGTCGCTACTCTGGCCGAGCCGGTGGAATTGCCCCGACCGGACGCTGTCGCCGTGTCGTGTCGTACCGATTCAACGCGTCTCCATGGAAAACAGCCTCCGGAAACTCGTGGAAAAATTAGAGCGCGATCCAACGGTCGGATCTATAGATACGGACCTTTTGAGTCGCTACTCTGGCCGAGCCGGTGGAATTGCCCCGACCGGACGCTGTCGCCGTGTCGTGTCGTACCGATTCAACGCGTCTCCATGGAAAACAGCCTCCGGAAACTCGTGGAAAAATTAGAGCGCGATCCAACGGTCGGATCTATAGATACGGACCTTTTGAGTCGCTACTCTGGCCGAGCCGGTGGAATTGCCCCGACCGGACGCTGTCGCCGTGTCGTACCGATTCAACGCGTCTCCATGGAAAACAGCCTCCGGAAACTCGTGGAAAAATTAGAGCGCGATCCAACGGTCGGATCTATAGATACGGACCTTTTGAGTCGCTACTCTGGCCGAGCCGGTGGAATTGCCCCGACCGGACGCTGTCGCCGTGTCGTGTCGTACCGATTCAACGCGTCTCCATGGAAAACAGCCTCCGGAAACTCGTGGAAAAATTAGAGCGCGATCCAACGGTCGGATCTATAGATACGGACCTTTTGAGTCGCTACTCTGGCCGAGCCGGTGGAATTGCCCCGACCGGACGCTGTCGCCGTGTCGTGTCGTACCGATTCAACGCGTCTCCATGGAAAACAGCCTCCGGAAACTCGTGGAAAAATTAGAGCGCGATCCAACGGTCGGATCTATAGATACGGACCTTTTGAGTCGCTACTCTGGCCGAGCCGGTGGAATTGCCCCGACCGGACGCTGTCGCCGCCGTACCGATTCAACGCGTCTCCATGGAAAACAGCCTCCGGAAACTCGTGGAAAAATTAGAGCGCGATCCAACGGTCGGATCTATAGATACGGACCTTTTGAGTCGCTACTCTGGCCGAGCCGGTGGAATTGCCCCGACCGGACGCTGTCGCCGTGTCGTGTCGTACCGATTCAACGCGTCTCCATGGAAAACAGCCTCCGGAAACTCGTGGAAAAATTAGAGCGCGATCCAACGGTCGGATCTATAGATACGGACCTTTTGAGTCGCTACTCTGGCCGAGCCGGTGGAATTGCCCCGACCGGACGCTGTCGCCGTGTCGTGTCGTACCGATTCAACGCGTCTCCATGGAAAACAGCCTCCGGAAACTCGTGGAAAAATTAGAGCGCGATCCAACGGTCGGATCTATAGATACGGACCTTTTGAGTCGCTACTCTGGCCGAGCCGGTGGAATTGCCCCGACCGGACGCTGTCGCCGTGTCGTGTCGTACCGATTCAACGCGTCTCCATGGAAAACAGCCTCCGGAAACTCGTGGAAAAATTAGAGCGCGATCCAACGGTCGGATCTATAGATACGGACCTTTTGAGTCGCTACTCTGGCCGAGCCGGTGGAATTGCCCCGACCGGACGCTGTCGCCGTGTCGTGTCGTACCGATTCAACGCGTCTCCATGGAAAACAGCCTCCGGAAACTCGTGGAAAAATTAGAGCGCGATCCAACGGTCGGATCTATAGATACGGACCTTTTGAGTCGCTACTCTGGCCGAGCCGGTGGAATTGCCCCGACCGGACGCTGTCGCCGTGTCGTGTCGTACCGATTCAACGCGTCTCCATGGAAAACAGCCTCCGGAAACTCGTGGAAAAATTAGAGCGCGATCCAACGGTCGGATCTATAGATACGGACCTTTTGAGTCGCTACTCTGGCCGAGCCGGTGGAATTGCCCCGACCGGACGCTGTCGCCGTGTCGTGTCGTACCGATTCAACGCGTCTCCATGGAAAACAGCCTCCGGAAACTCGTGGAAAAATTAGAGCGCGATCCAACGGTCGGATCTATAGATACGGACCTTTTGAGTCGCTACTCTGGCCGAGCCGGTGGAATTGCCCCGACCGGACGCTGTCGCCGTGTCGTGTCGTACCGATTCAACGCGTCTCCATGGAAAACAGCCTCCGGAAACTCGTGGAAAAATTAGAGCGCGATCCAACGGTCGGATCTATAGATACGGACCTTTTGAGTCGCTACTCTGGCCGAGCCGGTGGAATTGCCCCGACCGGACGCTGTCGCCGTGTCGTGTCGTACCGATTCAACGCGTCTCCATGGAAAACAGCCTCCGGAAACTCGTGGAAAAATTAGAGCGCGATCCAACGGTCGGATCTATAGATACGGACCTTTTGAGTCGCTACTCTGGCCGAGCCGGTGGAATTGCCCCGACCGGACGCTGTCGCCGTGTCGTGTCGTACCGATTCAACGCGTCTCCATGGAAAACAGCCTCCGGAAACTCGTGGAAAAATTAGAGCGCGATCCAACGGTCGGATCTATAGATACGGACCTTTTGAGTCGCTACTCTGGCCGAGCCGGTGGAATTGCCCCGACCGGACGCTGTCGCCGTGTCGTGTCGTACCGATTCAACGCGTCTCCATGGAAAACAGCCTCCGGAAACTCGTGGAAAAATTAGAGCGCGATCCAACGGTCGGATCTATAGATACGGACCTTTTGAGTCGCTACTCTGGCCGAGCCGGTGGAATTGCCCCGACCGGACGCTGTCGCCGTGTCCGTACCGATTCAACGCGTCTCCATGGAAAACAGCCTCCGGAAACTCGTGGAAAAATTAGAGCGCGATCCAACGGTCGGATCTATAGATACGGACCTTTTGAGTCGCTACTCTGGCCGAGCCGGTGGAATTGCCCCGACCGGACGCTGTCGCCGTGTCGTGTCGTACCGATTCAACGCGTCTCCATGGAAAACAGCCTCCGGAAACTCGTGGAAAAATTAGAGCGCGATCCAACGGTCGGATCTATAGATACGGACCTTTTGAGTCGCTACTCTGGCCGAGCCGGTGGAATTGCCCCGACCGGACGCTGTCGCCGTGTCGTGTCGTACCGATTCAACGCGTCTCCATGGAAAACAGCCTCCGGAAACTCGTGGAAAAATTAGAGCGCGATCCAACGGTCGGATCTATAGATACGGACCTTTTGAGTCGCTACTCTGGCCGAGCCGGTGGAATTGCCCCGACCGGACGCTGTCGCCGTGTCGTGTCGTACCGATTCAACGCGTCTCCATTGGAAAACAGCCTCCGGAAACTCGTGGAAAAATTAGAGCGCGATCCAACGGTCGGATCTATAGATACGGACCTTTTGAGTCGCTACTCTGGCCGAGCCGGTGGAATTGCCCCGACCGGACGCTGTCGCCGTGTCGTGTCGTACCGATTCAACGCGTCTCCATGGAAAACAGCCTCCGGAAACTCGTGGAAAAATTAGAGCGCGATCCAACGGTCGGATCTATAGATACGGACCTTTTGAGTCGCTACTCTGGCCGAGCCGGTGGAATTGCCCCGACCGGACGCTGTCGCCGTGTCGTGTCGTACCGATTCAACGCGTCTCCATGGAAAACAGCCTCCGGAAACTCGTGGAAAAATTTAGAGCGCGATCCAACGGTCGGATCTATAGATACGGACCTTTTGAGTCGCTACTCTGGCCGAGCCGGTGGAATTGCCCCGACCGGACGCTGTCGCCGTGTCGTGTCGTACCGATTCAACGCGTCTCCATGGAAAACAGCCTCCGGAAACTCGTGGAAAAATTAGAGCGCGATCCAACGGTCGGATCTATAGATACGGACCTTTTGAGTCGCTACTCTGGCCGAGCCGGTGGAATTGCCCCGACCGGACGCTGTCGCCGTGTCGTGTCGTACCGATTCAACGCGTCTCCATGGAAAACAGCCTCCGGAAACTCGTGGAAAAATTAGAGCGCGATCCAACGGTCGGATCTATAGATACGGACCTTTTGAGTCGCTACTCTGGCCGAGCCGGTGGAATTGCCCCGACCGGACGCTGTCGCCGTGTCGTGTCGTACCGATTCAACGCGTCTCCATGGAAAACAGCCTCCGGAAACTCGTGGAAAAATTAGAGCGCGATCCAACGGTCGGATCTATAGATACGGACCTTTTGAGTCGCTACTCTGGCCGCCGGTGGAATTGCCCCGACCGGACGCTGTCGCCGTGTCGTGTCGTACCGATTCAACGCGTCTCCATGGAAAACAGCCTCCGGAAACTCGTGGAAAAATTTAGAGCGCGATCCAACGGTCGGATCTATAGATACGGACCTTTTGAGTCGCTACTCTGGCCGAGCCGGTGGAATTGCCGACCCGGACGCTGTCCCGTGTCGTACCGATTCAACGCGTCTCCATGGAAAACAGCCTCCGGAAACTCGTGGAAAAATTTGAGCGCGATCCAACGGTCGGATCTATAGATACGGACCTTTTGAGCGCTACTCTGGCCGAGCCGGTGGAATTGCCCCGACCGGACGCTGTCGCCGTGCCGTGTCGTACCGATTCAACGCGTCTCCATGGAAAACAGCCTCCGGAAACTCGTGGAAAAATTTGAGCGCGATCCAACGGTCGGATCTATAGATACGGACCTTTTGAGCCGCTACTCTGGCCGAGCCGGTGGAATTGCCCCGACCGGACGCTGTCGCCGTGCCGTGTCGTACCGATTCAACGCGTCTCCATGGAAAACAGCCTCCGGAAACTCGTGGAAAAATTAGAGCGCGATCCAACGGTCGGATCTATAGATACGGACCTTTTGAGCGCTACTCTGGCCGAGCCGGTGGAATTGCCCCGACCGGACGCTGTCGCCGTGTCGTGTCGTACCGATTCAACGCGTCTCCATGGAAAACAGCCTCCGGAAACTCGTGGAAAAATTAGAGCGCGATCCAACGGTCGGATCTATAGATACGGACCTTTTGAGCCGCTACTCTGGCCGAGCCGGTGGAATTGCCCCGACCGGACGCTGTCGCCGTGCGTGTCGTACCGATTCAACGCGTCTCCATGGAAAACAGCCTCCGGAAACTCGTGGAAAAATTAGAGCGCGATCCAACGGTCGGATCTATAGATACGGACCTTTTGAGCGCTACTCTGGCCGAGCCGGTGGAATTGCCCCGACCGGACGCTGTCGCCGTGTCGTCGTACCGATTCAACGCGTCTCCATGGAAAACAGCCTCCGGAAACTCGTGGAAAAATTAGAGCGCGATCCAACGGTCGGATCTATAGATACGGACCTTTTGAGCGCTACTCTGGCCGAGCCGGTGGAATTGCCCCGACCGGACGCTGTCGCCGTGTCGTGTCGTACCGATTCAACGCGTCTCCATGGAAAACAGCCTCCGGAAACTCGTGGAAAAATTAGAGCGCGATCCAACGGTCGGATCTATAGATACGGACCTTTTGAGCCGCTACTCTGGCCGAGCCGGTGGAATTGCCCCGACCGGACGCTGTCGCCGTGCCGTGTCGTACCGATTCAACGCGTCTCCATGGAAAACAGCCTCCGGAAACTCGTGGAAAAATTTGAGCGCGATCCAACGGTCGGATCTATAGATACGGACCTTTTGAGCCGCTACTCTGGCCGAGCCGGTGGAATTGCCCCGACCGGACGCTGTCGCCGTGCCGTGGCGTACCGATTCAACGCGTCTCCATGGAAAACAGCCTCCGGAAACTCGTGGAAAAATTTGAGCGCGATCCAACGGTCGGATCTATAGATACGGACCTTTTGAGCCGCTACTCTGGCCGAGCCGGTGGAATTGCCCCGACCGGACGCTGTCGCCGTGTCGTCGTACCGATTCAACGCGTCTCCATGGAAAACAGCCTCCGGAAACTCGTGGAAAAATTAGAGCGCGATCCAACGGTCGGATCTATAGATACGGACCTTTTGAGCCGCTACTCTGGCCGAGCCGGTGGAATTGCCCCGACCGGACGCTGTCGCCGTGTCGTGTCGTACCGATTCAACGCGTCTCCATGGAAAACAGCCTCCGGAAACTCGTGGAAAAATTAGAGCGCGATCCAACGGTCGGATCTATAGATACGGACCTTTTGAGCGCTACTCTGGCCGAGCCGGTGGAATTGCCCCGACCGGACGCTGTCGCCGTCGTACCGATTCAACGCGTCTCCATGGAAAACAGCCTCCGGAAACTCGTGGAAAAATTTGAGCGCGATCCAACGGTCGGATCTATAGATACGGACCTTTTGAGCCGCTACTCTGGCCGAGCCGGTGGAATTGCCCCGACCGGACGCTGTCGCGTGCCGTGTCGTACCGATTCAACGCGTCTCCATGGAAAACAGCCTCCGGAAACTCGTGGAAAAATTAGAGCGCGATCCAACGGTCGGATCTATAGATACGGACCTTTTGAGCCGCTACTCTGGCCGAGCCGGTGGAATTGCCCCGACCGGACGCTGTCGCCGTGTCGTCGTACCGATTCAACGCGTCTCCATGGAAAACAGCCTCCGGAAACTCGTGGAAAAATTAGAGCGCGATCCAACGGTCGGATCTATAGATACGGACCTTTTGAGCCGCTACTCTGGCCGAGCCGGTGGAATTGCCCCGACCGGACGCTGTCGCCGTGTCGTCGTACCGATTCAACGCGTCTCCATGGAAAACAGCCTCCGGAAACTCGTGGAAAAATTTGAGCGCGATCCAACGGTCGGATCTATAGATACGGACCTTTTGAGCGCTACTCTGGCCGAGCCGGTGGAATTGCCCCGACCGGACGCTGTCGCCGTGTCGTCGTACCGATTCAACGCGTCTCCATGGAAAACAGCCTCCGGAAACTCGTGGAAAAATTTGAGCGCGATCCAACGGTCGGATCTATAGATACGGACCTTTTGAGCCGCTACTCTGGCCGAGCCGGTGGAATTGCCCCGACCGGACGCTGTCGCCGTCGTGTCGTACCGATTCAACGCGTCTCCATGGAAAACAGCCTCCGGAAACTCGTGGAAAAATTAGAGCGCGATCCAACGGTCGGATCTATAGATACGGACCTTTTGAGCCGCTACTCTGGCCGAGCCGGTGGAATTGCCCCGACCGGACGCTGTCGCCGTGCGGTACCGATTCAACGCGTCTCCATGGAAAACAGCCTCCGGAAACTCGTGGAAAAATTAGAGCGCGATCCAACGGTCGGATCTATAGATACGGACCTTTTGAGCGCTACTCTGGCCGAGCCGGTGGAATTGCCCCGACCGGACGCTGTCGCCGTGTCGTCGTACCGATTCAACGCGTCTCCATGGAAAACAGCCTCCGGAAACTCGTGGAAAAATTTGAGCGCGATCCAACGGTCGGATCTATAGATACGGACCTTTTGAGCCGCTACTCTGGCCGAGCCGGTGGAATTGCCCCGACCGGACGCTGTCGCCGTGTCGTCGTACCGATTCAACGCGTCTCCATGGAAAACAGCCTCCGGAAACTCGTGGAAAAATTTGAGCGCGATCCAACGGTCGGATCTATAGATACGGACCTTTTGAGCCGCTACTCTGGCCGAGCCGGTGGAATTGCCCCGACCGGACGCTGTCGCCGTGTCGTACCGATTCAACGCGTCTCCATGGAAAACAGCCTCCGGAAACTCG
This sequence comes from Populus tremula, assembly GCA_964019445.1. NCBI lineage: Eukaryota > Viridiplantae > Streptophyta > Magnoliopsida > Malpighiales > Salicaceae > Populus > Populus tremula. Next base: position 21,442 of record CAXHTJ010001073.1, read on the forward strand.
TGGAAAAATTAGAGCGCGATCCAACGGTCGGATCTATAGATACGGACCTTTTGAGCCGCTACTCTGGCCGAGCCGGTGGAATTGCCCCGACCGGACGCTGTCGCCGTGTCGTGTCGTACCGATTCAACGCGTCTCCATGGAAAACAGCCTCCGGAAACTCGTGGAAAAATTAGCGCGATCCAACGGTCGGATCTATAGATACGGACCTTTTGAGCCTACTCTGGCCGAGCCGGTGGAATTGCCCCGACCGGACGCTGTCGCCGTGTCGTGTCGTACCGATTCAACGCGTCTCCATGGAAAACAGCCTCCGGAAACTCGTGGAAAAATTTGAGCGCGATCCAACGGTCGGATCTATAGATACGGACCTTTTGAGCGCTACTCTGGCCGAGCCGGTGGAATTGCCCCGACCGGACGCTGTCGCCGTGTCGTGTCGTACCGATTCAACGCGTCTCCATGGAAAACAGCCTCCGGAAACTCGTGGAAAAATTTGAGCGCGATCCAACGGTCGGATCTATAGATACGGACCTTTTGAGCCGCTACTCTGGCCGAGCCGGTGGAATTGCCCACCGGACGCTGTCGCCGTGTCGTACCGATTCAACGCGTCTCCATGGAAAACAGCCTCCGGAAACTCGTGGAAAAATTTGAGCGCGATCCAACGGTCGGATCTATAGATACGGACCTTTTGAGCCGCTACTCTGGCCGAGCCGGTGGAATTGCCCCGACCGGACGCTGTCGCCGTGTCGTGTCGTACCGATTCAACGCGTCTCCATGGAAAACAGCCTCCGGAAACTCGTGGAAAAATTAGAGCGCGATCCAACGGTCGGATCTATAGATACGGACCTTTTGAGCCGCTACTCTGGCCGAGCCGGTGGAATTGCCCCGACCGGACGCTGTCGCCGTGTCGTCGTACCGATTCAACGCGTCTCCATGGAAAACAGCCTCCGGAAACTCGTGGAAAAATTAGAGCGCGATCCAACGGTCGGATCTATAGATACGGACCTTTTGAGCGCTACTCTGGCCGAGCCGGTGGAATTGCCCCGACCGGACGCTGTCGCCGTGCCGTGGCGTACCGATTCAACGCGTCTCCATGGAAAACAGCCTCCGGAAACTCGTGGAAAAATTTGAGCGCGATCCAACGGTCGGATCTATAGATACGGACCTTTTGAGCCGCTACTCTGGCCGAGCCGGTGGAATTGCCCCGACCGGACGCTGTCGCCGTGCCGTGTCGTACCGATTCAACGCGTCTCCATGGAAAACAGCCTCCGGAAACTCGTGGAAAAATTTGAGCGCGATCCAACGGTCGGATCTATAGATACGGACCTTTTGAGCCGCTACTCTGGCCGAGCCGGTGGAATTGCCCCGACCGGACGCTGTCGCCGTGCCGTGTCGTACCGATTCAACGCGTCTCCATGGAAAACAGCCTCCGGAAACTCGTGGAAAAATTTGAGCGCGATCCAACGGTCGGATCTATAGATACGGACCTTTTGAGGCTACTCTGGCCGAGCCGGTGGAATTGCCCCGACCGGACGCTGTCGCCGTCGTACCGATTCAACGCGTCTCCATGGAAAACAGCCTCCGGAAACTCGTGGAAAAATTTGAGCGCGATCCAACGGTCGGATCTATAGATACGGACCTTTTGAGCCGCTACTCTGGCCGAGCCGGTGGAATTGCCCCGACCGACGTGTCA
>CAXHTJ010001074.1:0-24800 GCA_964019445.1 Populus tremula
TTTTGGCGGGTGATTTTCCGACGGAATCACCGACGGCCTGAAAAGCGGGGAGCCGTACGCGTGATGGGACCTGTTCACCGTCAACAATACCGACGGATTTGAAATGCCAGATCCGTACCGGTGACGTGACCGGTGCACCGTTAAAAATACCGACGGAATCACCGAGGGATTTGAATAGCAGGTCCGTGCGGTGACGTGTCGATTGCCCGTCAGAATTACGACGGTTTCGCCGAGTATTCACCGACGGAATAAAACCGTCGGTAAGTCCGTCGGCAAAAGTGAATATATGGCCACTCTGCCGACACTCTCCTCCCCATTTCTCCTTCTTCTTCCTAATCCTAACCCTCCCCATCTGCAAATAACCAGCCCCCCCTCGCCCCAAAAAAAAATCTTCCTCATCTCAGCACAACAAGTTGTATTTCTTGAAGTTTTGTGGTCACACATCCGTGTTCTGATTTACCGACGGATTTTATCATTTTTTGTAAGTAATTCTATCTTTTAAAATTTTAACATTTAAATGTCAATTTTATTGTTTTTTTAGTATATGTATTTTTTTTTAGTAGATGTACATGTTTTATTGTTATTTCTCAAACAAACTTGTAGTATATGAATGTATAATTTTATACTTGTTATGGTTTGTTTTAGATTTTGTAAGATTGTATTTGTTTGAAAATTGTTAAAACTTAATTTGTAGAATTACCGAATTACATGTTATGTTTTGAAATAATTAAGAGCTTGCTTAATGGGTCCTTTTTATAGAGGTTCGATAGAAGTCATGGATGATCGTTCATGGATGTATCTAGATTCACCCCAAGGATTGCGGAGGATGGATTATTGTAACGGGGTTCAGGGTTTTATTAATTTCGCAACATCTATTCCCAGAAATTTTACTGGAGGCGGTATTAGGTGTCCATGCAGGAAGTGTCAAAATAAAAAGTATCTGCATCCAGATGTTGTAATGATGCATCTTCTACACAAAGGGTTTGTGGAGGATTACGAGTGTTGGTATGCACATGGAGAGGTATTTGTTAGTAATAGGAGAATGGGAGAAACGGTGGTTGGGTCAACTTCTAGTGCTAGCAACGTGCATGAAGCGGCAAATGACAACACTAATCCTTACAGAAACATGGTTATGGATGCAATGAGAATGAATCAAGATAATGTCAATCAATGTCCAATCGTAGAAGAAGAACCTAATGCAGAGGCAGCTAGGTTTTTTGATTTGTTGAAAGATTCTGACGAACCATTATGGGATGGCTGCACAAACCACAGTAAATTATCGGCGTGGCACAGGTGTTCACCATCAAGTCAGATCACGGGTTGAGTGAGGCCGGGTATGACAAAATTATTGATTGGGCAAGAAGCATTTTACCTGAAGGGAACAGGCTCAAAGAGAACTTCTATGCTGCGAAGTCCATGATGAAACCCCTCGGTTTAGGATACCAGAAAATTGACATGTGCCCTAACTTCTGCATGTTATACTACCTTGAAAATGCTGAGATGACCGAGTGCATGACATGCGGGCATTCCCGTTACAAACCCAGAACTGGCAGGGGGAAGACTCTAGTGGCATATAAAAAACTTAGATATTTTCCGATCACACCTAGACTGCAGAGGTTATTTATGTCACCAAGGACTGCTGAGCACATGACATGGCACCAAACACACGATGCCGTTGATGGTGTGATGGTGCATCCTTCTGACGGCGAAGCGTGGAAACGCTTTAACAGTGTTCATCCTGACTTTTCTGCTGAATCAAGGAATGTTCGACTTGGGTTGTGTACAACGGGTTCAACCCATTTGGGTCATTTGCTGCTCCCTATTCTTGTTGGCCGGTCATTCTCATAGTTTATAACTTGCCACCGGGAATGTGTATGAGGCCGGAGTTCATGTTTCTATCTACTATCATACCTGGTCCAAGCAGCCCGGGGCGGAATATAGATGTTTGTCTTCGACCGTTGATAGATGAGCTGGTGCAGTTGTGGTCCTCCGGATCTCTGACTTATGATATATCGAGGAAACAAAATTTCCTTATAAGGGCGGCTTTGATGTGGACTATCAGTGATTTTCCAGCTTATGAAATGCTTTCTGGTTGGAGCACGCATGGAAAGCTCGCATGTCCATACTGCATGGAAAACAACAAGGCATTCACGCTAGCAAACGGAGGTAAAACAACAAGGACGTCCTTTTAGTTTTGATTGTTTTTTTTTCTTTTCTCTTTTGTTAAAGTTTTATTATTTGTCAATTTAATCCTTCAATTCCAATTTGCATATATAATTCTTTTTAATTAGGCCCCTCTACTTTTGAGTTTTTATTTTGTTCTTTTTTCCATTTGTTAAAGTTTTTATGCTTTCAATTTATCCTTGAAGTCAACTTTATGATTTTTTTTTCAATAATAATAAAAATTTCAATTTAGTCATTTTTCTTTTAATTATTTTTTAATATTTTAAAACAATATAATTTTAAATTGAATTAACTTAATTCAGATCACAAAATCATGAAATCATGAGCCGGGCTTAGTTTAATAACTATAACTCGAATGATTAATGGTACGTAGATTTATCTTATTAACGCGAATATTCATCAACAAGTACGTACATACAGGAATTACTTGCAATAACGTCAGTGTTCACAGATGGACAATTTAAAGGTATGCTTTAATGTCCATATAGACGAGAAGGAAGTCGTGGACTGAGAAGAACTTCGAGGGGCGTTGCTCGGAGGTTGGTTAATCCACCGCTCTCGTTCATATCAACTGGTTCACCTGACGCGGTTGCAAAATCAAACCCATGTAGCAATGTAGCCAGTGCTAGATCCATGACATGAAGGGCAAAAGATACTCCAGGGCACATTCTTCTGCCACTTCCAAACGGAAAAAACTCGAAGTTTTTCCCTCTAACATCAAAACCTCCGTGAGTTGTAAGAAATCTTTCCGGATCAAACTCGTCAGGGTTGGACCACACCCTTTCATCACGATGAATCTTCGAAAGATTAACAAGAAGTCTTGTCCCTCTCGGAACATGGTAGCCATCTATGGTGCAATCCTCCATGGCCTCATGTGGTACCGAGAGTGGGGCAGCTGGGTATAAACGCAGCGTTTCCTTGATGACAGCTTTAAGGTAGACCAAATTCTGCACATCCGATTCTTCCACTTGTCTTTCCTTGCCAACGTGGGTGTCTAATTCAAGCTGTGCCTTCTTTAGTACATTAGGATTATTGACTAGTAAAGAGAGAGCCCATATCAAAGTCACTGCTGTCGTGTCTGAGGCTGCCAGAATAAGGGCCTGCAAGAGTGATATTCCGCAAGCTGTAGCCCATTAACTCAAGCAACCAAAGACTACTAATTATTTACATTTTTTTTTAATTCATATATAATTTACGCCTCTTCTTGAAAAATATGTCTACATCTTTTTCTATTTCATTCAAATAAACTAATAATTATTACTAACTTAAAATAAGGTAAAATGTGTCGAACTTTGAATCGGTCAAAGTGTCAATAGTTTTGATCTAATTTATTTAATGTAGATAATCCTTGAAGAAAATTAAAATTAAAAATTAGATTTTTTTTTGTTAAGTTATGCTAGTAACATGAAAAACACTAACCTCAATTTGAATGAAAAGTTAACTTATTATTCATGATTTGTTTTGTTTTCTTTTCTTTTTTTTGCAGTGAACATAAAACTTGTTAAAATGTTGCCTCTAGGCATGGTTGTAGGAATGCAGAAAGTACTGTTTAAATTATGCAACTTTTTTTTCTTTTCAATGTTAAAATAAAAATTGCGGAGCCTTCTACATTTATTAATCTATAGTTTATTTATAGTCTAATTAATGTTATAGGGAGCTCACTTAATCCTTAAAAGACTAATAAGCAGGGAGGGTAATGATGAATTGAATAGGGTATGAATTATAGCATGGGTTAATTGGTGTGGAGGATTAATTACCAGGGATGTAGCTTTGTTGATGGTATCGGAATCTCCGCCTTGAACTGCTTCTGCATCATTATCGAAAACATCTAGCATCAAATCCATGAAGTCCTCCTTACCCTTAACAATTCCAGCAGCTCTTTTTTGCTTGTGTTCTTGGAGCCAATCTTCAACAGCAAGGTCCAGTTCTTTTGCAGTCTTCTTCATAGCCTTCCCATGCCCCCCAAGATCCAAAAACCTTAAAAATGGTAGCGCATCAGACACCGAAAACACCCCTGTCCAATGAAAAAAATCCTTCAATCCCTTTTTCCATCCTTTCACACTCTCCTCATCCTCAACGTTTGTGATATATCCCACAGTTTGTCCAACAATTGTTCTAAGAACGATGTTTAATGTTAGATCTCCAAACCATCTTTTCATTTCCACCAATACCATATTACCTTTTGATTTCGATGCACCACCTCTATTATCGTCCCATAACTTGTACAACTCTTTCAGAAACGCCCTCACCTCGCTCTCTCGTACATCTTTCAGCTTCTCTAGCCGGTGGTTTGATAGAAGCTCAACGGTGGTTATTTTGCGGACTTGACGCCAATAAGGCCCATACGGGCTAAACCCCATCATTGCACCATCGTAGGTCAAAAGCTCGGAGGCAAGTGTTCTCGGACGACCGGCAAAGGCTTTATCATGGGTGGTGAAACACTCCTTGGCGGTCTCCCAATTGCTTACAACCAAAGCTCGGTACACGCCCATCTTGATTGTGAAGATGGGTCCATATTTTTCAGCCATGTTGCCCAGTACTATATGGGGAGGTTCCGCCCCTCCGAACAGATGGAGGTGGCCAATCACAGGCCATGCTCCACCAGCTTTTGGTGCTGCTTTCTTCTTGCTTTGTGCGTGCTAAAATTTTTCTTGAAATCCAGAAGACTGAACAGAGAAAAATAAAAATGAAAAACATGGGATTGGAGGTCATGTTCTTTGTTAGGAATGGAAGATAAAAAAAACTCCACAGCTGGTTCTGGAGATTTGGGATGTAACGCCTTCCTTTAATAGTATCAGCTTTTTTAAATGTTGAGGAGCTGTTCGGATGAGTCCAAAGCTTGCTGTTGCTTCACATGGCCTCTGTTTTATGATCGAGATTTCTCTGCCTACCGTAGAAACAAAAAAAAAATAATTTCTATGTATCAATTTTTCTTTTATATCATTTTTATTTTACTTTACATAAAATGATAAATCAAAACTAAAATAAATAACATAAAAAATAAATAATTCTTTGTATATTTTTTCAGCTAATGAACAATTCACTTATGAGATGAAATATTAAAGATATTTTATTATAAATACAATATCACATAAATAAAAATTATTCAATAAAATAATATTACATGGCATCAACAAAAGATTTCAGTGCTCTTACAATTCTCTATAAATAAAAGGTCTCATCTTAGAAAGAGAAAAAAAATTCTTCTTGGAGATCTAATTTTTTTTTTAAAACAAGTTTTTTAAGTAAAAAAACTCTCAAACCTTCTTCATCTATACTTAAAATCTATAAGGAACGAAACTTTATTGAATCAAGCATAAGTATGTCATAAAATTTTTTTAACAATATATTAAAGATAAATCAAATTATCAAAATCTCGGTATACAATACATGTCTAAAATCGTATTCTTGAAAAATACAAATCTTGGCTTGAGTTCACATAGAAATCAAGTCATTACATTTCAAATTCAATGGGATAGCATCTAGCTATATATTTTAATAAAATTAATTAAAAAAAAACATTTTAAACTACATTGTGACTTAATTCTTTATAGAAAAAATACATATGTAACTTAGAAATTATTATAATTACAATCACACACCCCTTGAAACTATCATTATCTTGAACAATTTGTTTATTCGCATGGTGGGAAAAAAAGTAACCTAATAACACAATCATGCCATAAAAGTATACCTAACATCATTCAAGTCCAATGATGTTTAGAAGAAAAAGAAGAAGAAAATTAAACATTAAGTCTAATTAACTAAAGTCGTCATCTTGTATTCTCCAAAGTAAACATCAAATCCAAAACTAGTTTGACTGGTTATTGAAAAAAAATACAGAGTTGCGTACCTGGTGATCAATTCTGGACCGCTAGTAAAAGGAAAAAGGAGGAGTAAAAAGAAAGTTAATGTTTAGTTCAACGAGATGTGTATGGACTTATGCCTGATTAAAAAAAGAACTAAATCATATTTTTAAAAAAAGAACTAAAAAAAGAATTAAAAAAAGAAATTAGTTGACCAGCACTAAATTCTGTCCCCCCCTTCTCTCAATGTGTTACGGAACAAATTGAGGCACGCAAGCCAAGGCAAGAGAACAAAAAATCATATTTTTTGTCCCTGAATTTAAATGACCAGCACTAAATTCTGTCTTTTGGCTCATTATTTAAATATATATTTTTTTGTTTTTTACACCCTAAATTTATACTTTGAATATTTATCACTCTGCACTTATATTATTTATACTTTTTTTTATTTTTTTATTTTTTTTTCTTTATAATATTTTTTAAGAAAAAAATATTATACAAAGACTAATAAAAATAGTGTTTCTTTGTAGCAGTTTCAACATTATTTTATTATTATGCTATGTCAAAAATTAACTTAAAATCTTACATGTTTTTATTAATACATATAATATTTACTATATTTTATTACATGCAAGCATCAATTTTTTTTATTCATGGTTATATTTATTACTTGATGTCAAAAAAATATGTTAATAATACATACACATTACTTTTTTTGTGTTAGAAAAAAAAATTATTCGACTTGTAGCAAGACAAGTTGAATAGTCACGTTAAAATTTTGATTTTTGTATTTATTAACATATATGGTTCTCGATGTATTTAATTAAATGTATGCATAAATTTTTTGATTTATAATTAAAATTAAAAAAATACATTTAAAAAACTTGCATATATTTTGTTTTAAAAAAAAAAATATATCCAACCTGCAGTAAAGCGCGAGTCAAATAACTAGTATATACATATAACTTGATATTTTGTCATTTCTGCATATCATTTAGTAATTAATCAACACCATTAAGTAACGGAAATATTGTGAGAGCAAATGAAACCCGTGTCAGTGGATGGAAAAGTCTCTTGTGCCTACGTGAGAGATGGAGACCAAATACACATATTAATGGTGTTATTAGGATTTTGTATCATTTTAATATACAACTGGACAGTTGTCTGTCGTGAGCTCGTTGCTTTTTTATGCATGTTTTAATGTTGGTGTTTTTCCTATGATTTCGCATATAACCTCTTTGGCATTATTGGATAAGTTAAATTAACAAGTTTGACTTCTTCTTAGGCTTGCTTGGCTCATTTTCTACTTCCATATTGTATGGCCAATCTCATCTGTCTTTTTGTCTGTACTTATCATCACAAGGTTTTTAAACCGTCTTGGTAAAGATGGTAATATATATATATATATATATATATATATATATATATATATATATAATATATATATATATATATATATATATATATCCGATGTAAATCTGTACCTCAAAAATTGGTGTTGATGGGTTACATGGAAGAAAAGCCTCCAAGTCAATGATTAGGGAGAATCTCAAGGGTGATTAGAGAACATAATTGTGAATCTCTAGTTGATGATTCAAGGTGATTGTCTTGCGCATTTGTTGTCAGTAAGGTCTTGATTTAGCGGAGCTTAAGGAATATAAATTAAAAAAAATAAGAAAGACACATTTTTTGAAAGAATGTATCGTACAAAAAACATAATTCATAGTTTTTGTTTTTTTACTGAATAATTCTTATTTAATAGTTCTCTCTCAAAATAGGAATTACATCATAAATAAGCCTTAAACTAATCTTTACAGGATAAGAATAATCACAATTCTAATTTAAATAGGAGAATAACATATAAACTAAAAATAAAGCTAAAAACCTGAAATTAGTTAGGAAAATAACAAATTTGATAGAAACAACAATTTTTGGGTCTAATCTGAAGGCTTTCCCAACATCAGTTGATTATAATAAATCAATCATTATAGAACTAGGCTTCTAGAATTTTCTAGAAAAAATTTAAATTTAATCAAACAATTAAATCAATCAGTGTTGCCATTTAATTAACGATAGAAAACCTTTTATTATCGGCACGCAGAATACAAATACAAATGCATATAATTTATTTTGTTTTATTTTATTTGAGATGCATTCTAATTTTGAGCCAATACAAGGCAGGAGGCATGCGTGGTGAGAGAAGAGCTTCAAGTGGGGTGGCTGTGGGGTTTGCTAATCCAGAGCTCTCAGTCATGTCAACGGCCGGGGCGTTTGCTGGCTTTGCAATTTGCAACCTGAAATCCCTGTAGCCAATGTAATTGGATGTATTATACGGAGGCCGAGAGTTTCCAGGGCATGCCCTTCTACCACTTCCATATGGGATTAACTCAAAGTTTTGGGACAGTATATATAGTACAGATTAATTAGATGCAGCAGAAGCCAGGGAAGGACGGGACTCTCCATATTTATTGCAGATCATACAAGCCAGGAGAAAGACGAGCAGTGAGAAGGGCTTTTAGAGGTGTGGCTTTGACGTTGGTTATTCCACCGGTTTCAGTCATATCAACCGGTGCATCATCCAGAGTTTCTATGTCGAACCCATGCAGCAAAGTAGCAAGTGCAAGGTTCAGGACTTGAAGGGAAAACGAGACTCCAGGGCACATTCTTCTTCCGCTACCAAATGGAATCAACTCAAAATGTTGGCCTCGAAAATCACAATCCTTGTGAGTAGTCAGAAACCTTTCTGGTTGAAACTCATCAGGGTCCGACCACACTTGTGGATCTCGGTGAATCTTTGAGAGATTTGTGAATAGGCGCGTGCCAGCAGGAATATGGTAGCCACCTACGGTACATTCCTCCATGGATTCATGGGGTCCAGACAGTGGTGCAGCGGGATATAAGCGTAAGGATTCCTTGAAGATAGCTTGTAAGTAGACCAAGTTTTTCATGTCAGACTCCTTCACTTGCCTTTCTCTACCAACATGGATGTCCAGTTCATCTTGTGCTTTCTTTAAGACCTCGCGATTGTGTAGTAGTAAAGAGAGAGTCCAAGTTAATGTAACTGATGTAGTGTCTGATGCTGCCAGAATAAGAGTCTGTGAAAAATTCAAGAAAATAATTATTTGCAAATTTACTTGTTTAAAGTAACGTCCATGTTAAACTAACTAATTAAGAGTTTTAATGATTACCAATGCATGTGACTCAATTGTGGATTTGGGTAAGCAAAGCTAAACTATATATATATATATATATAAAGAATAAGAAGAAGAAGCCTAAATTCATCAAAAAATGCATTATAACAAAAACAATTACTACTTTTAATCCGACAGGGTATTGGTTAGCTATAACCAGCCAAAATTGAGAAGACACTCAAACTAGAACTAGAAATTGTTTTTTAAATATTTTTTTCTAATTAATTTTGAATTTTAATTATTTTTTCTATTTAGTTTTGAATTTTTATTTCTAGATCAGTGTTTATCACTGGATAAAAATAATGCGTCGGCAAGCCCGCAAGTTTTAACGTCTGGAATAGGTGTTGAGAAAGCTTGTGGCCTTTAGTTACCATGGCAACCTATGCATATCTTTAAGTTTATCTTTAGCTGAGTTTCATTATAAATTAATATGGCATCATCATCAAAACAAGGTATGAGCTAATGTTTCTTCATACAATCATTATTCATTTTTTTTAATATTAAATTTATACACACACACACACCCGTCCAATAATGTTATACCATAAGTTTATAGAAAAATAGCATACCAGACATGTAGCCTTAGTGATGGTATCAGCACTGCGATTAGAAAGCTCTTTAGCATCATCCAAGTCGACGGACAGCATCAAATCCATGAAATCATCTTCTCCCTTGGCTGTCCCAGAAGCTTTCTTCTGCTTGTGCTCTTCTAACCATTTTTCAACCGCATGGTCTAGATTTTTTGCTGTCCTTTTCATTGCCTTCTCAGCTCCTCCCAAATCCAACCATCTTAAAAATGGAAGTGCGTCAGACACTACAAACATTCCTAACAATTCTAAAAATTTCCTCAGCGAATCCCTCCATTCATCGCTTGACTTTTCCTCTCCACGGCTTGCATAATCCACATATCGCTTGCTAACAATTATCTTCAATATAACGTTTAAAGTTATGTCACTAAACCATCTCTTCATCTCCACTGTTGCTACCCAATTTTTGACCCATGTTTTTGATATATTTTCAAAAAATCCAAAAAATAGAGAAAAACAAAGAAAATCCAAAAAAATATGTTTTTAATATATTTTCATCATTTTAGCATTTTCAACGTCGTCTAAAAAAAGAATTTAAATTTTTAAGGGTCTTTCGAACGCGTTCGACTTTTCACGCGTCATTTTTAAAATCATTGATTTTCTGCATTTGAGTCGACGTTGATATTGCTCGTTTTCAAAAAAATACAAAAAACAAGAAAAATCAAATTTTACAAAAAAAAAGAAAATTATGGGACCAATTTTGAGGCCGAAACAATATTTTTGCCTAAGGGAATTTTGAATTTTGGAAGGAGGGGCAACCTAAGAATTTTTTTTCTCTTCACCCGAAATTAGCTGTTGCCCCTGGCCCAAGACCATTATTTAATCCCTCTCTTTCGGCTAAAAATGATGAACGGAGCCCCACCCACTTGGTCTTCTTTTCCCTATTTCTTCTCATTCTCGGTTTTGCAAGAGAAAAAAGAGAGGAGAGCCATTTTTCGTCGGGCCCCGGCAGTAGTGGGCAGGCTAGAGGGAGCCCCTTCACACTCATTTTTTTTTCTCTTCTCCCTCCCGGCCATATTTTTCTTTCTCAGCCGAAGCCACCGGACGGCTCCCCCCTGGTTTTTGATTTGCTCTCTCAGCCCCCATCAATCTGATTTTCCCCCTACAAATCAACCTCACGGCCTCCCTTCTCCTCCAACAAAAAGGAACCGAACAGCCCCCGCTCACTGCACCCTCTCTCCCCTTCTCAAGAATAGCCGCTGCCCCCCACACGAATTTATTTTTTTTCTCCCCCACAGAAACACAGCCGCCGTACGCCCCCACCATTTGTGATTTTTGTTTATCTTCTTCTTCTATTTCCCTCAACCGACTCTTCCCCCACACTGCACCTCCAAACAACGCAGCCCCTCACCCCTCTCTCGGCCACAAACAAAACTGCAAGCCTCCCTCCTCAGCAGACCCAACAGCCACTTTCCTCCCCCCACACGGTTTCAATCTCCATTTTCGCCAAAACACAAACCAGGCCACACCCATCCGCAGCCTCCCTCTCTCGGTTCTCCAGAAAGAGGTCGTTTGTTGCCTCCATAGTCCCAGCCACACCCAGCTCACTGCCTCCAGCAGTCTTCGTCATCTCCTTCGGCGCCGTCTCCAGCAACCTCGCCCCAGCAGCAGCGTCGGTCCATCCCATCAGCGCCGTTCGAAGATCCAGCAACCAGTAGAGGAACGAAAACAGAGGCGAGATCGATCTGAAGAAGGAAAAGAACCGATCTGCTTCTGCAGATCAAAAAGAAGCAGATCTATAACGGGAAGAAAAAAATTAAAATCGACTGGATGTGGGGTTTTTGTTTGAGATTTGCAGGTGACAGACAGTAGGGGATTGAAGAGAGGAATAAGCCATTACAGCCCCCCCCCCATTTTCGGTTGTTTTCACGGCGGCGCGTGGGTCCACGCGCCGCCAGTGGCGGTGGTGCGTGAGGTCCACGCGCCGCACTGTTACCGAGCCCAGAAACCATGACGAACACTGTTCCCGCTGCAGAAGTCCCTCCTTGAAATTTTTAGAACTTTAGGGACTGTTTCTTGTAACTTGTAAATTAATTAATGTAATTTTTATTTATTTATTTTGAAGTTGTATTTGTATTTTTATTGGGATGTAAAAGGAAAAGAAAAGAAAAATGAATAATAAAAGAAAGTTGTGTGTGTGTTTGTATTTTTTATTTATATTATTGAATTAAAAAAAAAACAAAAGGAATTAATTGTTAATTTAAATATGGTTAAATATCTTAAGGACAAATAAAATCAAGTTGTATTTTCACGAAAATGTAAGAACAAGTTTTTTACATATATTCGGGGATTTAATAACTGATTTATTTAAGCTTTAGAATTTAATTAATATTTTAAATTTTCTTAAATATGGTTAAATATCTCAAGGACAAGTAAAATCAAGTTGTATTTCCCATGAAAATGTAAGAACAAGTTTTTACATATATTCGGGGATTTAATAACTGATTTATTCAAGTCCTAGAATTTAATTAATATTTTAAATTTTCAAACCACATCAGAAAACAAAGCAGCTTACCTCAGGTAGGGTGTGTTAGGGGTGCTAATACCTTCCCTAACCACAACCAGTCCTTACCCGCGATCTCTGATAAGACCAGTACATCAGGTTTCCTAGTAGCCCTCAATATACTAGGTGGCGACTCCCAACGAATTCAAAGCAAACACAACAACGAGAAAATCGCCAGCCGATGCCGCGCGCTTCGCGTCGGATTTTTTTGGGTGCGACATCCACCAAAAGCTTTTGTGAATTGCTTTTGTTCCTGATCCATTGCTGGTATAACGCTCCTACAGCATCCTCACCTCATCCTCTCGAACATGTCTGAACATCTCCAGTCGATGATTAGAGAGAACCTCAAGAGTGACTATCTTGCGCATCAGACGCCAATAAGTGCCGTAGGGGCTAAAACTAAGCATGCTGTAATTGTAGCCCAAGATATCCGTTGCAAGAGTTTTAGGTCGAGTAGCGAAAGCTTTGTCATTGGTCCTTAGACACTCCTTGGCCATCTCCCAGTTACTCACTATCAAAGTTCGATGGACTCCAAGCTTGACGGTGAATATCGGACCATACTTGTCAGCCAAGTTTCCCAACGTTATATGGGGTGGTTGTGAGCCGCCTAGTAGATGAGATGGCCAATAAGGGGCCATGCACCGGCAGCTTCCGGCGGTGCTCTCTTCTTGTTCTCCTTCCTGGAATCCGAAACAAATAGTAGATCGAGGGCGTAATAAAGGCAAACAGATAAGTACAGCAGTTGCTGAGAACTGAAAGGGGAAATCCATGAATTGGTTTGGAGCTATGTAGTGATCGATCAAATATTCAAAATTATATATAGTACCTATCATCTTGTTTGTCTATACTGCGTATATATCGATAACTTGACATCTAGGATTTCAAGAAGAGATGCGGTATCAGTGGATTTGATTTAATAAATTATAAATGTAAATAATTGTTAATTATTTTTAAAAAAATAATTAAACAGGTCTATTTATTCCTGCACTAGACTTTAATACTAATACTTAGAAAGTTTCCTTGTTAAAGATATAAGGATAATATAGAATTTAATTAGCATTGGAATTTCAACTAAATAAAAAAACGAAAAGAAAAATTCTCAAATAGCATTAGCCGACGGCAGCAAGATACTATAATTTATTGGAAATCATGCTCACAAAATTGATTTGGCAATTAACTTATTATACCTAGGTAGAGTAGATTTGAGAATAAACCAATGAGGCCTACGGTCTGCCTAGCTCTATTTCTTACGGTCTGGAAAATTAAGTCTCGAAGCGTGTTTCATTAAACAAATAAGTGGGTTTTGAAATTCATGTTGGCTTCGATTTTGGATTGGATTCCTTGATTTGACAGGTATTATTGAGAATCTTTACATGGATTTATTTAGAACCTTTTCTTGAGCAATGTTGTTCAAGTAATGCCGGCAAAAGAATTTGGACTTGCATTTGTTCGAACTTGTGTCTTGCCTAAATTTAGTGAGAGATAACTGAGAAGAAAAACCTTTTTTTGAATTTTTTAAAGCTTTGATTTTTTTTTTGTTGTAAATTAGTCAAACAAAAATTAATAAAGCTATTTTAGACCTTTCATACTACAAAATTTAATAATTTTATTAACAGAATTTTTTATTCATCAACATAAAAATATATTCCATTGATAATTAATTTATATTGCAATTAAAGTTTTACACATATTGCTAATAATAAATTATGTTCCGATCTCTTGTTTGAAAAAAAAAAGGTATTAAGCAGAATATTAAGATATATAGTGCACCTATAGTGGATTGCTTAGAAAAGAACATGCTCAATATTCATACATTTGCAAAACTTTTATATTTTAGATTTATATCATTGACCCGCATTATACTACGAGTCAGGGTCAAAGTTTATTTAAATATAATAAAAATTATTTAGATATTGTTAATGTTTTTTTTCAAAAAAAAAAATCATGTGAGGAATGACCCAATATAATCCAATTTAATTTGCGAGTTCAAAAATAATCTATACAACTTGTAATAATATAGTTTGACTAAAAAATTAAAGATAATATTTTTTTTAATATTACGATAACAACATATTGAATTGACTTGTCAGATCCGTGATTCATATTATGAAACTATAAAAAAAAATTCAAAAAAATTATGAAACATAATTCTCAATCAAACCAATGTGAAGATAAAATTGAAAAAAAAATCGATTAAAAAGGGACTTAAAAAATGAGTCCATTTAACCAATCAAACTCATGACTCAGATCATAAGAACGCGATAACTCTATAGAAAGTAAATCGATTAAAAAAGAAATCAATTAAGAAAGAACATAAAAAACAACCCGAATCAATCCACCAAACCTATGACCCGGTTAATTAGACAAAAATAACCTTATGGAAAGAAAAAAAAATATAGTCTAAATTAACCTATCAAATCCGTGACTTTGATCATGAGTTTGAGATAACCCCTTACAGAGAAAATAAAGAAAAATATGAAGCTATCAAATCTGTAACTTTGGTCATGAGTTTGAGATAACCCCTTATAGAGAAAATAAAGAAAAATATAAAGCTTAATTCTCCATCGCCCTTGCCGGACCAAATGTTGAATGATGAAACTCAATTCCTAGGTTATGAGACTAAGATAACCTAATAAAAAATAAATTAAAATAAATCATGAAACTTTATTTTCAATCAAATACAATATTAAATGATGAAATTGAGGGAAAAAGTTAATTAAAAAAATGAATCAATTGGGTTAACCCGCGACCCTGGTCATGAGACGAGGACAACCCAATAAAAAACAATTTCAATGTGCAAGGACTCATGGCTCGGGTTATGAGACCAAGATAACCTGTTAGAAAAAAAAAACTCGATTTAACTGAGGTTAAAATGCCAAAACAAACCATCTTGATAGTGAGACTGAGATATCCCCATAAAAAGAAAATCAAAACAAATTATAAAACTTAATTCTCAACTGACCCAGTATTGAATAAAAAATACTCAACTAAAAACAAGACACAAAAAACAACCCGAGTCTACTGAGGTTAACTCTTCAAGCATTATTTCTGAGTCATGATCGCCAAAATAACACAATAGAAAGTAAACAAATTAAATAAATTATAAAGTCTAAATCTCAATCAACCAAATGTTAAATGATGAAATTGAAAAATTAAAGTTAATTAAAAAAAAACATGAATCAATTGGGTTAACCTACTAAACCCGTAGTCCATATTATGAGAATGTGATAACTCAATAAAAAAACAAATCTAAAATTAAATAATAAAATTAAAAAAAAAACATTGATTGGAAAAAAAAACAACGCTCTATTTAAATGAATAATGTTTTGTGAGGAGGGGCATAGTAAAGCCCTTTCATATCAAAATCTTTAGTTTTTAATTAAAATCTTTATTTAATGGATTTTTTTATGTTATTAATATGACATGTAAGACTATTGCATTGTCTATATTCAAAGAGTATATTGGTTGACTTCATATAATAATAAATATACTAAATTGCATTTTGGATTCACTGTAACTATAGATTTATTGCCTTTTTGGGAGTGCTTTTCAAAAGCACTTCCGAAAAAATTTGAAAATTTTTTATTTATTATTTTTTTAAATTAATATGTTTTTGATGTTTTCAAATCATTTTGATATGCTGATCTCAAAAATAATTTTTAAAAAATAAAAAAAACATTATTGGCATGCTTTTCTAAGTTAAAAGCACTTTGAAAAGCAACAGCAACTACACTCCCAAACACTCTTTTAGTATACTATTCACTATAATAGTGCACTAACTTTATGGTCTTGGCAAAAGAAAAGTTAATTGCCTTTGATTTAGAGGTATTTTGATCTTTTCACGTAGAACATTAGTTATTACTGATTTGTTTAGGGATATTTTTATTGAATTATTTTCTATTGAATGGTTAAGTAATGAAAATACCCCTAGAATAACAAAAAAAAAAAAAAACTAACATTGTTGGACAAGAATGTTATAATATTTATCTTCTAAATTGTAAAGGGTAATTACACAATTGTCCTTGAGGTGAAAAACAATAGATCATGCATATAGGGGTTTTAGTGTTTTTTCCTTAAGGTTTTTTATAATTACTGTAGTTGGTTAAGGGTGATGATGTAATTTAACATTGAGTTAATATTTTTTTAATTCACAAAATTATTGCGCGTGTGCTATTAATGTGCTAGTGTGCGAGAGGCACCACACACTTTGAGCGGCGTGAGTGACATCTCCCGGGGGTGAAAAATTGTCACCCACTGTCTCATTTTGTTATTTGTCGTGTCCTCTTCCTTTCTGGCCAACGTGTGTCATCTAAAGGTGGTTAGTTTATCTCTAGTGGCTCTTTTTTTTTCCATTTATCTCTCTCTCATGCATGAAGCGATGCATGCTAGTCCGTATTTTTATTGCTTTTTCAGGTTCAGTCCTTTTAGTTTGATTGTTTTTTTTTTTTTTTGTTAAATTTTATTATTTGTCAATTTAATCCTTCAATTCTAATTTGTATATATAATTCTTTTTAATTAGGCCCCTCTACTTTTGAGTTCTTATTTTGTTCTTTTTTCCATTTGTTAAATTTTTATGCTTTCAATTTATCCTTGAAGTCAACTTTATGATTTTTTTTTCCATAATAATAAAAATTTTAATTTGGTCATTTTTCTTTTGAATTTTTCCTTGGCCTTTTTGTCAATTTTTATAGTTTTTAATTTTATCATTCAAATAAAATTTATGGATTTGTTTTCAACAATAATAACAACAGCAACAACAACAACAATAATAACAATAATGTTACTAATAGTAATAGTGATAATAATTGTGGTAATAAATAATAATTGTGATAATAATAACAATAATGTTATTTTAACAACAACAACAACAATAATAGTTGTAATAATAGCAGTTGGAGCAATAATAATAATAACAATAATAATAATAGTAATCATTGTAAATGTAAAAGTAATAATATAAATGATAATAATAATTACGATGATGATATTAATAATAAATAGTGATAATAATATTAATAATTATGATAATAATAGTATTTCATTATGATATTAATATGTAATGATGATTATTACTTATTCAATCATGTTTATATTTTTTACAAACTTCAATTTTGAAAGTTACGTTTGTGAAGTTAGTCCACACACATTAATAAGAAATAGGGTTCGTTAGAAATTTACGGATTTTGGGTGGCTCTTCTATCTAGATTGGGCTAACAATTAGTATAAAAAAAATTATTATGTCATTTTCTAGCAATTATTCTATATATTTAGAGGGATGTTATTTTATGTCTTTTCATAATATAACATGAAATTAAAATGTGTTAATTCAAATTTAGAAAACTTTAATTATTAAATTAATGATGATGGTCCTGTTAATATTAGTAGTGGTTGTTATTTATGATTACTATTAGTTGCAGCAAAAACTTTTGTCAAGTCAGGTTTCAGGTTAATTATTTGAAAATTATAAATTATTATTATTATATATTATTTTATAAATATTATTAATTATATTTTTTTTCTTATCCAAGTTTAATAAACATATTGAGGCTTTATCTGAGTTTTTCTTGCATAAAAATATTTACAAGAGGCAATGATATGAGTGAGCATCAATTGTAACGGTTCAGTTTGGACTAAGAAATTTATGTGAATTATTTTTTTTTTCAAAATCTTAAACTGAATCATCCAAATAAAATAATCAAGTTGATTCATCCGGTTCAATTTAATTTTATATTTTAAAATCAAATAAGTAAATTTAATTCATGGACCTATTTTCTTACATGTTTTAATATAATGGCCTCTGTTTATAATAAGTTTATTTATTTATTTCAGTTTAATTTAGTTCAATTTGGTTTGATTTAGTTCAGTTTGGTTAGGTTTTTTTATTTTCTAAAATCTAAAATTGATTTATATCAAAAAAATAAAATAAAAATCCAATCAGAATTATTCAAAAAACTGTTTAATTCGATAAATTTTAAATCAACTTTTATAAATATTCGGAATGATTCGACTAATTTCCTTGCCCCTAAACAACGACAGATCACCACGACAGCACCATAACAATAACAGTACAGCATCGCCAAATAGCTGACAGATCACTGTTCTTTGGGCTGGAGTTTTAGGCTTGTTAATCATGCCAGTATTTAGAATGGGCAATCACGAGGATTAAAAGTGGGTAATCTATGCCTGCCGCCATTGCTTGGTTTCCTTAACTCGATCGTTTCCAGATTTCATTGGGGAGGTGGGATTTTTAAAGTATCCCACTACAAGAAAGGACGAGTAGAAATGTGTCTCCACTGAAATCGAAGCATATCCATATGTAGGGAAAACTCTCTAATCCAATGCTTGTGACACACTGCTGAAAGAATCAGACACAACTAGGAGAAGACTTTCCAAAGCAAAATCACCTGTCAATATCATGGCCTTGTTATATTAAGAGACTTATTTGTCTTACAAGAACAGCCAATTAAGGGGTTGGACAGCATATAGAAGTGAGACAGATTTATAGATGACAAGCATTCTATTTCTCAAAATCTATTCATAAACAGAAGCAGGCAAGCGTGGTTTGACTAGAACTTGAAGGGGGGTAGCCTGGCTGCATGTTAGCCCAGCAGTTCCAGTCATATCAATCGGTGCATTTGATGGAGGTGAGATTTCAAAAGCTTGGAGGATACTCGCCAGCACTAAATGACTCATTCGGAGTCCCAAAGTCGCCCCAGGACAAGCTCTTCTACCGGCACCAAATGGGATGAGCTCAAAATGTTGACCCTTGACATCAACAGCCTTGTGCGAACCAAGCAACCTCTCTGGATTGAACTCTGTTGGGTTGGGCCACACTCGTGGATCCCTTTGGATCTTATGAATGTTCAGTAGTAATCGAGTGCCTGCAGGGACATAGTAACCACCTATAGTGCAGTCTGCAGTGAATTCGCGGAATCCTCCAAGAGGACCTGCTGGGTATAACCTGAGTGCTTCTTTGACGCAAGCTTGGAGATATGTTAGCTTCTCGATGTCCGATTCATTCACTAGTCTTTCCTTGCCAACATGAACATCCAGTTCTTCTTGAGCATTCTTCAATGCAACGGTATTGTTCAGCAATAACGACAGTGCCCAAGTTATAGTGACAGTTACAGTATCAGTGCCCCCTATAATGAGAGACTGCAATATACATCTCCTATAATCAGATATGTGTGTGTTTGAACTGATAAAAGCATATAGCATCATATTAAGTGCAAAATTAGGGAATTGAAATATATATTAGTTACTAAAATACGGGGGAATTTTTCTTTAAATCAAACGTAAGGCATTAAGTGTGTACCAGGGATGTGGCTTTGCGAACTGTATCAGGGTCATAACCAGCCAAGTTGATACCATCAAGAGCATATAGCATCACGTCTATAAAGTCTTGCTCTTTGTTAGCTGATTCACCTGAATCTCTCTTCCTGCGATGCTCCTCTAGCCATTCGTCAAAAATATTGTCCAATTCCTCAGCATTTCTCTTCATGGCTTTCTCATATCCACCCCAATCCAACCACCCCAAAAATGGAACTGCGTCCCTTAATACAAACAACCCCGTCAAGTGAAAGAATTCCCTCATCGCTCTCTGGCATCGGCGCGCCTCATTTTCCTCAGTAACAATGCCAGCATCATAGTATCGTTTTCCTGCAATCATCCTGAGCATCACGTTTAAATTCATGTCAGCAGTCCACTGGTTCATGTTAACCAGAATTTGGCTTTCCACATTTTTATCCTTTGAGTACCATAGCTTGTATAGTTCTTTAACTGAGACCTCAACCTCAGAGGCCCTAACATGTTTCAGTAGCTCAAGTCTGCGGTTGGAGAGTAGTTCTGACGCAACTATTTTACGAATTCCCCGCCAGAATTCTCCATATGGAGAGAACCCAAAACTGGCAAAGTTGTAGCCCAAAATTTTTGAAGCTGTGAGTTTGGGGCGAGAACTTACAATTGCATCGTTGGTGGTGAATAGTTCCTTAGCCAACTCCCAGCTACTAACCACCACAGCTGGGTACATCCCTATCCTAATGGTAAAAATAGGTCCATATTTGTCAGCTAAGGCTCCTAATCTTAAGTGGGGAAGCTCAGCTCCTGCTAACAAGGGAAGGTGACCTATAATAGGCCAGGCACCGCCAGCTTCTGGTGCTAATTTGGTCTTGGAAGATTTGGACCTCCTTAGCAGGTAGCATGAAAAGAGTACTATAGCAGTTAGTATGATAGTGCTTAGGTATGGGAGAAGGATATCCATAGTGTTTTATTTAATCAATCTATCAATGGTGGAATATTTCGTGATGAAGCATAAATAGTAATACACACTTCTCTTTTGACTAGCTAGAAGCACACTGAATGAGAAAAAAAGAAGAAGAAGAAAAGTATATAGGCAGTGATGGATAATAGGATAATGGTTGGTTTATAAAATAATTTTTGTTTGTAATTATATTAAAATAATATATTTTTTAAATTTAATATTAATATATTAAAATAATTCAAAAACATAAAAAAAATTAAATAAAAAAATATCCGAACCATATTCCCAAATATTATTATAGTTAATAAATCTGATTGTCTAACTATTATAAAATTATTAAAATATAAGTTGATTTTTTATGCATAATTTTTAAATACCGGTAAGATTTTTTTTTAAATAATTTTTTATTGTTAAAAATAACTAAATCATAATCGGTTGGTTGGACTATACATAAATAAATTGTTTTAAAAAAATTAATAATATAGTTTTAGCTCTTCTATCACACGTCATGTTTTTTCTTCTTCTTTTTTCCTGTCATTTGTAGGTCACCATGACATGAGGGTTAATTTTCATAATCTAATAATTTTATTCAGCTTTTAGAACTGAGGATTCGTTGGGTAGTGATCACCCATATCAATATTTATTTTCGAGGAAGAGAAAAACAAAGCAGAAGTTACTGCAAAAAGTTGCCTGAAATCTTATCCAAACACCACCGAGCAATTTATTATACCAGCTGGGGCAGAGGAAGGTGTAACGATTTGACCAAAATTCTCCTTGCTTCTCACCCTCTGCAGATCACGAGACTACAGTAATGTGTTACATCATGTTCTTTAAAAATATTTTTTAATTAAAATAGTTTTTTATTTTTAATATTAATAAATCAAAATTATAGAAAACGTCTAAAGAAATTAATTTAATATTGCTTTAAATGAAAAATTATTCGGAAAGCAGAAACTTTAACGGGGAATTCTCCTTTGCAAAGAGACTCCAGGTCAAAATTCAATTGGTAGATAAGGATGAAAGAATTGGTAAGAGATGGCGGCTGATTTCTTCGTTTAAATATATTTTTTTTTGCAGAAATCTCAAAAAAGAAATCCTTAATTTATTAATTGTGCTAGTTTGAAAGAAACACCCATGATTGTGATCTCATTAGACTTTAAAACCACCCCCGGACCTGTTTTAATAAATTTATAATAATAATTTTTTTTAAAAAAGTAATTGTCAAGGGGGTAATCCTAACCTTTAAGCTGATGTATTGGGCACTAAATTTCACCTTCCAATTGCCTAGATGGTAAATTTTACATTACGAGCAAAGATGGTAAATTTCTGTTATAATAATTTGCCTCATTTTATGTAATATTAGAATATATTAAAGAATAATATAAATTTTAATCTTTTTATAATATATTTTATATTATTTTCTAATATATTTTTTAAATAAAAAAATTTAAATTTAAAATTTATATAGACCCATCCATGTTACTCTATGTTATATTATTAATTAAATCTTAATTACATTTCACACTTACAGGGTATAAAGAACAGCCTCTGATTGTCCAAGGGCCTAGTGCTCGGGCTCAAGTAATAGCTGGTGAAATATTCAGCGACTTATTGAAACTGGCCTCTTATCTTAGTGCTCCATCATGGTAGCATCAATTTTCTCAGTTATCAGTTGGTCTTGCCTCATTAAGGCTTTCATTTAATGGTGTTTGTTAATGAGTAATATAAAATTATTTTTTGATATTTAACATAATAATTTAATTATTAAATTGAATTTGTTTTCTTAATATAGTATCAGAGTATCTTGTTTATCGAACGATTCAAATTTCATTATCATTATTTTTTTTTCAATTAAAATCTAATAAATAATGTAAGGTAATGTGCAACTCTACATTTCAAGCCCTACTTAAACTTTTAAATAAAATGTTTTTTTAATATAATATTATAGCTTTGATAATTAAACAAACACAAGTTTGAATCTCATTTTCTCTGCCTGTATTTTTTTTCTTCCATTATTAGCACTTTACGAGGTCTCCTTGAAACTGGGGATTAAATATTGAGCATTGAAGGGATTTTCAGTGGAACTTTGAGTTATATTTTCAACAATTTCATAGGCACGTGAGCATTTAGTTGTCAAATAGTCAATAAGAAAAAAAAAGAAAAAGAGGAAGCTACTGTTTTATTGATACTGTATAACATAATGAATTACTAAAACTAAAATAACTTAAATCTAAATATAAAAAGACTATATATAGACTAGAATAAAAAAAACCAAAGAAATTATTTTATTCTTAATAAATAATAAATAAAATAACTTCATATTTATTAACATTAGTGATGTGATGGCAGATAGATAGGCAGGATATACCGAGCCTCTCTCTTGTGAAATAAGAGGATTCAGAATTTTTATTGAAGCTCCTTAGCGATGGTTTTACCAATGAATAATTAAATATTAATGTTTTTAATTATTTTGTCTGTAATATTTAATTTTAATT
The DNA here is from genome assembly GCA_964019445.1 of Populus tremula. Taxonomy (NCBI): domain Eukaryota; kingdom Viridiplantae; phylum Streptophyta; class Magnoliopsida; order Malpighiales; family Salicaceae; genus Populus; species Populus tremula. The sequence continues at coordinate 23,027 of CAXHTJ010001074.1, forward strand.
TTCAATTTCATAAAAACATTTCAGAAACCGCCAACAATTACCAATGATTTTTCAATCCGTCAGTGATTTTGTTTGTAATATTTAAATAAAAATCTTAAATTAAATCACCAAATAACACCAAACCTTTTCAATCCATCGGTGATTTTGTCTATAAAGAACAATAATTAACAGCGCAATTGAAAAGTGAACAGTTCTGTACATGGAAAATTCCATCGGTGATTCCCTTTATAATCGACATGATGAACAATGTTCATAGTTTACAAATGAATTTACTGATGGATTTTACCAATGAAATTTATACTGTCGGTAATTCTATTGGTAAAAATAACACCTCATCATTTTGTTTTTGCTTTGTTTTAATTTTTTTTTCCTATGTAATTCTCTCGGATATAGAAGAATATTTTTGTTGGTAAAATTTCTTAAAAATTTATTAACAAAAATATTTTTCAATATTTCCACTTTGTATTTATGGTAGTGTCAGTGGTAAAACAATTAATTTGGTAATGCTAATAGCCTAACCAAGATTTCGAGCAATCGCAATCATAGTTGGTGCCTGAAAGTAAGATTCACTATTTAAAAAAAATTCTTTTGCCCGGTTTTTTTGTATCATAAATACACTACTGGACACGATAAATAAATAGTTGGCCACTTTTAAAAGTCAAATTATGAAGAAAAGTCTATCAATTCGAGGTTCTTATTCAATCTCACACTTATACATGAATTAAAAAAATATAAATGGTTATATTCGAATAAGAAATATCTTCTCCCTTTAAAGATAACTAATTAGAATGAGACTTTAAATAGCCAAATTACAAATAATTGAAAATTACAAATAACTGAAATTTATAATTAAATAATTAATTATTCGTTATATAAAATAGTATTCATGTTCCACCATTTTTAATAGACACAATATAAGAAATAGTAAAACAGTCCCAAATCATAATTAATAAGGATAGTGGGCAGTTATTGGCAATTAAACAAAATAACAAAACGGACGAAAATACATAGTGAAACTGATTATTATGATGGCCACGTAGCCAAGCAAAGGCAAATGCATGAGACGGGGTTCTCCATATTTATTGCAGATCATACAAGCCAGGAGAAAGACGAGGAGTGAGAAGGGCTTTTAGAGGTGTGGCTTTGACGTTGGTTATTCCACCGGTTTCGGTCATATCAATCGGTGCATCATCCACAGTCTCTATGTTGAACCCATGCAGCAAAGTAGCAAGTGCAAGGTTCAAGACTTGAAGGGCAAACGAGATTCCAGGGCACATTCTTCTTCCGCTGCCAAATGGAATAAACTCAAAATGTTGGCCTAGAAAATCACAATCCTTATGAGTAGTCAGAAACCTTTCTGGTTGAAACTCATCAGGGTCCGACCACACTTGTGGATCTCGGTGAATCTTTGAGAGATTTGTGGATAGGCGCGTGCCAGCAGGAATATGGTAGCCACCTACGGTACATTCCTCCATGGATTCATGGGGTCCAGACAGTGGTGCAGCGGGATATAAGCGTAAGGTTTCCTTGAAGATAGCTTGTAAGTAGACCAAGTTTTTCATGTCAGACTCCTTCACTTGCCTTTCTCTACCAACATGGATGTCCAGTTCATCTTGTGCTTTCTTTAAGACATCACGATTGTTTAGTAGTAAAGAGAGAGTCCAAGTCAATGTAACTGATGTAGTGTCTGATGCTGTTAGAATAAGAGTCTGTGAAAATATTCAAGAAAATAATTATTTGTAGAAAAATAATTGTACCAAAGCCATTCTAGGCT
>CAXHTJ010001075.1:0-2500 GCA_964019445.1 Populus tremula
GGGGGGCTGCCTTCGGGCCCGGGGCAGCGGCAGCGATGCCAGCAGTGGGAAAAATCGGCAGCGCGGACAGCCCCCGCTGGCGTGCTATCTTGCCCGCGGGGGGGCTGCCTTCGGGCCCGGGGCAGCGGCAGCGATGCCAGCAGTGGGAAAAATCGGCAGCGCGGACAGCCCCCGCTGGCTTGCTATCTTGCCCGCGGGGGGGCTGCCTTCGGGCCCGGGGCAGCGGCAGCGATGCCACCAGGGGGGAAAATCGGCAGCGCGGACAGCCCCCGCTGGCTTGCTATCTTGCCCGCGGGGGGCTGCCTTCGGGCCCGGGGCAGCGGCAGCGATGCCAGCAGGGGGGAAAATCGGCAGCGCGGACGCGGGGACAGCCCCCGCTGGCTTGCTATCTTGCCCGCGGGGGGCTGCCTTCGGGCCCGGGGCCCCTGCGCTCGTGCCTGCCCCCCGCGCGGGAGAGGCTAGGCGCTGCTGGGGCCAGCCCGACGTCGCTGGCCGCGCATGCGCGCTGCCGGTTTTCCCGCATCCCGCCAAGAAAACGTCGTGCTTTCCACGTGAAACCAATCCAGTAAAATCAGCCATATTTTTGTGAGGCTGCCAGCCGAATTTGGGGTCATTCCGGGCCGGTTCCTATTTTTGCGTATTTCCTTGATTTTTAATCGTAGGAAAATAAAAAAAAATACTTCCCGACCTCGAAAAAATCTGGGAAAATTTATAAAGGTGGATTGGATTTTTGCCAACCTATGTGCAAAATTTCAGCTCAAAATACCAAGAAATGAATTTTTTAGAGGGGGGGTGACAGCTGGGACCTAGTAGTGTCTACCCCTGCCAGAGCTGCAATAACACTTATAGCTCTTTAGGGGGGTGCCCCCCGACTGGCCATGGGGCGCGCTGGCTGGCGCCCATAGGCCTGCCGCGGGGGATTTGCGAGCTGCTGCTACACACGTGGGGGGCCTCACGGCCCGAAGTAACGCCGCCATCGATGACCCGTTTTCCGGCCGGCGACGACCCGATTCCGACCACCGTCCCTATAAAAATCACACACGCGCGCGCGCGCCCGCCGCGCCCGCGCCCGCGTCTGCGCTTGGCGCTGGGGCGCTGGGGCCTGAGGGCCTGGGGCCCTTGGGGGCCCTTGGGCGCTTGGGCGATTGGGCGCGCGCGCGCGCGGCAATGATTTCCATGCCGCGCTGCGCAACGGGGGCTGACGCGGGGACAGCCCCTGCTGGCTGGCTATCTTACCCGCGGGGGGGCTGCCTTCGGGCCTTGGCCCCCTGCGCTCTTGCCTGCCCCCCGCGCGGGAGAGGCTACGCACACGCTGGGGCAGCGGCAGCGGCAGCGATGCCAGCAGTGGGAAAAATCGGCAGCGCGGTAAATTCCGCTGGAGGCCCGTCGTGGAAAATCGGCAGCGCAGATTTGTTGACGAACAACAAATCTGGACGCTGGGCTGCCCAGGCCAGGCAGGAAAATTCGTCTAGGGGGTAGGCTCACGGCAACGGGGGCTGACGCGGGGACAGCCCCCGCTGGCTTGCTATCTTGCGCGCGGGAGGGGCTGCCTTCGGGCCCGGGGCAGCGGCAGCGATGCCACCAGTGGGAAAAATCGGCAGCGCGGACAGCCCCCGCTGGCTTGCTATCTTGCCCGCGGGGGGCTGCCTTCGGGCCCGGGGCAGCGGCAGCGATGCCACCAGGGGGAAAAATCGGCAGCGCGGACAGCCCCCGCTGGCTTGCTATCTTGCCCGCGGGGGGGCTGCCTTCGGGCCCGGGGCAGCGGCAGCGATGCCACCAGGGGGGAAAATCGGCAGCGCGGACAGCCCCCGCTGGCTTGCTATCTTGCCCGCGGGGGGGCTGCCTTCGGGCCCGGGGCAGCGGCAGCGATGCCAGCAGTGGGAAAAATCGGCAGCGCGGACAGCCCCCGCTGGCTTGCTATCTTGCCCGCGGGGGGGCTGCCTTCGGGCCCGGGGCAGCGGCAGCGATGCCAGCAGTGGGAAAAATCGGCAGCGCGGACAGCCCCCGCTGGCTTGCTATCTTGCCCGCGGGGGGGCTGCCTTCGGGCCCGGGGCAGCGGCAGCGATGCCAGCAGTGGGAAAAATCGGCAGCGCGGACAGCCCCCGCTGGCGTGCTATCTTGCCCGCGGGGGGGCTGCCTTCGGGCCCGGGGCAGCGGCAGCGATGCCAGCAGTGGGAAAAATCGGCAGCGCGGACAGCCCCCGCTGGCTTGCTATCTTGCCCGCGGGGGGGCTGCCTTCGGGCCCGGGGCAGCGGCAGCGATGCCACCAGGGGGGAAAATCGGCAGCGCGGACAGCCCCCGCTGGCTTGCTATCTTGCCCGCGGGGGGGCTGCCTTCGGGCCCGGGGCAGCGGCAGCGATGCCAGCGGGAAAATCGGCAGCGCGGACGCGGGGACAGCCCCGCTGGCTTGCTATCTTGCCCGCGGGGGGGCTGCCTTCGGGCCCGGGGCCCCTGCGCTCGTGCCTGCCCCCCGCGCGGGAGAGGCTAGGCGCTGCTGGGG
>CAXHTJ010001075.1:7500-10000 GCA_964019445.1 Populus tremula
GCACCATAATGTCTACCTTATTGAGACTAGGACAGCCTCCGTCTAGCACTCTCCACCGAGAAATGAACTGAAGAAAGAAAGCTCCTCCAATTTCCTTCAACCGAACCTTCATGCTAGGAGAGCTGCGACAGAGGACGCTACAACAGTAGCCCAAGCATTTGGGGAGAGAACTTCACCCAAATTGACGGAATCCATGGCAGCAACAAAGAGAGAATAGTGGAGATAGTCCAGCCAGAAAGCCTCAGCAGGCCGGAAAGACCAAATCAGCACCCCAATGCCAACCGGATTGATAATAGGACAGTCTTCATCCAGCACTTCTCCGCTTAGGAGTGGACTAAAGAAGGAAAGCTCCTCTCAATTTCCTTCAATCGATCCAAAAAAAGCTAGCGGAGTTGCGATGGAGGACACTACATAGTAGTCCAAGCATTTGGGGAGAGAACCTCACCCAAATTGATGGAATCCATGTCATCAACCATAGAGAGCATAGAGGGGACAGATCAAGCCCCATCAGCACGAAAGCCTTCATCGGGTCGTTCCATAAAGAACCCATAGCTGAACCAGCTTGACTCATTCCACCAAAAGCTGAAAAGCAACACAGCAAAACAACCAATAGAACACCCTGCAAGAGTAGGCTGGACAAACAGCTTGAAGCCACCCCAGGAAGCCAAACACAGCCCAAGCAATAGCAAGATATCCTCACTTGAAACATCCAGCCAGCACAGCATATTAGCCAGCCAAGCAACATACCTACGAATCAACCAAGAGGCCAGTGACAGCAGAGGCTACATCCGGTCAGCAAGCCTAGAGTTCCCTGCAGTGGTGACAAACAGTGCCACCAGAAAACATGCTCCATGAAGCTCCTCTATTGCAATTATGGCAACACAGCAAAAGCAAACCAACAAAGCATGTTGCATGAGAGATGACTGCTACGGACACACTCCCCAAAAACTGGCATGCAAGGGATTAGATAGGGCAGTCAAGGCTGGAGAGCAAGCAAAGAAATCCCGCCAGCAGTATTACGTAAGGCTCCAACATAGGAAGGCAGAAAACCATGCAACCCAATCAACAGCAGGGGCAACAACAACGTCCAATACATAAGAACAACCAGCCAAGTGATTCGAAGCTCCAGCGTACAAAAGAGAGCAGGCAAAGGATTTGCACCTGCTCCGGCAGCAAGTAGAAGCAAAGAAGACCTGCAAATCACAGCAGCAAAACAAGCAAGAGCAAGAATAAATTCCAGCGGCCAGCTACATACAGCAAGGCTGTTTCGCTGAGCTAGAACCATCCTCACAACACAAACCAGGGATTGTCACACCCAATTCAGCAAAAGTATCAGCTAAACAGAACCATACAGCAAGCCGTCTCTAGAGAGCCGGCCACAATGGACAACATCAACTAGCGTAGAAGGCTAGTACAGAAGAAGCCAAGAGGCAGCAGACTCATTCCACTAGAAGCTGAATAGCAACACAGCAAAGCAACCAATAGAACACCCTGCAAGAGTAGGCTGGACAAACAGCTTGAAACCACCCCAGGAAGCCAAACACAGCCCAAGCAATAGCAAGATATCCTCACTTAAAACATCCAGCCAGCACAGCGTTTTAGCCAGCCAAGCAACATACCTACGAGTCAACCAAGAAGCCAGTGACAGCAGAGGCTACATCCGGTCAGCAAGCCTAAAGTTCCCTGCATAGGTGACAAACAGTGCCACCAGAAACATGCTCCATGAAGCTCCTCTATTGCAAATATGGCAACACAGCAGAAGCAAACCAACAGAACATGCTGCATGAGAGATGACTGCTACGGACACACTCCACGAATACTGGCATGCAAGGGATTAGATAAGGCAGTCAAGGCTGGAAAGCAGTGGAGCAAAGAGTCTCGCCAGCAGTATTACGTAAAGCTCCAACATAGGAAGGCAGAAAACCATGCAACCCAATCAGCAGCAGGGGCAACAACAACGTCCCAAACATAAGAGCAACCAGCCAAGTGATTCGAAGCTCCAGCGTACAAAAGAGAGCAGACAACGGACCACAAGGTCCACAAATCAAGCTTCGTGAGGGGATCCAAAATTCCTAGATGCAAAGTCTGAGCATAGAGACAAAATACTTTCCCGAAGAAGGGGAAAGGTTACAGCCTGACCACCAATTAGAAGGATGGTCCAGCTGTCTACAAGAAGGACGCCTAAGCCGGTCCCCACAACAGACAATGACATCCTTCGTCTCTAATTCCCACCCCCAACTGTACCGAGCAACCAGATGGCCATCAACCAGAGGACAAGCATACATCAATCAATAGGAACAGCAGGATGTTCACACTACTGAAAGATACGAAGCTCCATTGCTCCAGAAGATGAACTTCATGGCAGATACAAACAGCAGCAGGCAGACCCAACCAGAATTGAAAACAAAATCCAATACAGGACATGGCCAACTAAAATTAACAGCTAATCCAGTCCAGCAACCCAATCAACAGCAGGGGCAACAAACAACATCCGAAAATA
>CAXHTJ010001075.1:17500-20000 GCA_964019445.1 Populus tremula
TCTTTAGGGGGGTGCCCCCCGACTGGCCATGGGGCGCGCTGGCTGGCGCCCATAGGCCTGCCGCGGGGGATTTGCGAGCTGCTGCTACACACGTGGGGGGCCTCACGGCCCGAAGTAACGCCGCCATCGATGACCCGTTTTCCGGCCGGCGACGACCCGATTCCGACCACCGTCCCTATAAAAATCACACACGCGCGCGCGCGCGCCGCCCGCGCCCGCGTCTGCGCTTGGCGCTGGGGCGCTGGGGCCTGAGGGCCTGGGGCCCTTGGGGGCCCTTGGGCGCTTGGGCGATTGGGCGCGCGCGCGCGCGGCAATGATTTCCATGCCGCGCTGCGCAACGGGGGCTGACGCGGGGACAGCCCCTGCTGGCTGGCTATCTTACCCGCGGGGGGCTGCCTTCGGGCCTTGGCCCCCTGCGCTCTTGCCTGCCCCCCGCGCGGGAGAGGCTACGCACACGCTGGGGCAGCGGCAGCGGCAGCGATGCCAGCAGTGGGAAAAATCGGCAGCGCGGTAAATTCCGCTGGAGGCCCGTCGCGGAAAATCGGCAGCGCAGATTTGTGGACGAACAACAAATCTGGACGCTGGGCTGGCCAGGCCAGGCAGGAAAATTCGTCTAGGGGGTAGGCTCACGGCAACGGGGGCTGACGCGGGGACAGCCCCCGCTGGCTTGCTATCTTGCGCGCGGGGGTGCTGCCTTCGGGCCCGGGGCAGCGGCAGCGATGCCACCAGTGGGAAAATCGGCAGCGCGGACAGCCCCCGCTGGCTTGCTATCTTGCCCGCGGGGGGGCTGCCTTCGGGCCCGGGGCAGCGGCAGCGATGCCACCAGGGGGGAAAATCGGCAGCGCGGACAGCCCCCGCTGGCTTGCTATCTTGCCCGCGGGGGGGCTGCCTTCGGGCCCGGGGCAGCGGCAGCGATGCCAGCAGGGGGCAAAATCGGCAGCGCGGACAGCCCCCGCTGGCTTGCTATCTTGCCCGCGGGGGGCTGCCTTCGGGCCCGGGGCAGCGGCAGCGATGCCACAGGGGAAAAATCGGCAGCGCGGACAGCCCCCGCTGGCTTGCTATCTTGCCTTCGGGCCCGGGGCAGCGGCAGCGATGCCAGCAGGGGGAAAAATCGGCAGCGCGGACAGCCCCCGCTGGCTTGCTATCTTGCCCGCGGGGGGGCTGCCTTCGGGCCCGGGGCAGCGGCAGCGATGCCAGCAGGGGAAAAATCGGCAGCGCGGACAGCCCCCGCTGGCTTGCTATCTTGCCCGCGGGGGGGCTGCCTTCGGGCCCGGGGCAGCGGCAGCGATGCCACAGGGGAAAAATCGGCAGCGCGGACAGCCCCCGCTGGCTTGCTATCTTGCCCGCGGGGGGGCTGCCTTCGGGCCCGGGGCAGCGGCAGCGATGCCACAGCGGGAAAAATCGGCAGCGCGGACGCGGGGACAGCCCCGCTGGCTTGCTATCTTGCCCGCGGGGGGGCTGCCTTCGGGCCCGGGGCCCCTGCGCTCGTGCCTGCCCCCGCGCGGGAGAGGCTAGGCGCTGCTGGGGCCAGCCCGACGTCGCTGGCCGCGCATGCGCGCTGCCGGTTTTCTCGCATCCCGCCAAGAAAACGTCGTGCGTTCCACATGAAACCAATCCAGTAAAATCAGCCATATTTTTGTGAGGCTGCCAGCCAAATTTGGGGTCATTCCGGGCCGGTTCCTATTTTTGCGTATTTCCTTGATTTTTAATGGTAGGAAAATAAAAAAAATACTTCCCGACCTCGAAAAAATCTGGGAAAATTTATAAAGTTGGATTGGATTTTTGCCAACCTATGTGCAAAATTTCAGCTCAAAATACCAAGAAATGAATTTTTTAGAGGGGGGGTGACAGCTGGGACCTAGTAGTGTCTACCCCTGCCAGAGCTGCAATAACACTTATAGCTCTTTAGGGGGGTGCCCCCTGGCTGGCCATGGGGCGCGCTGGCTGGCGCCCATAGGCCTGCCGCGGGGGATTTGTGGGCTGCTGCTATACTCGGACTAACGTGGGGGGCCTCATGGCCCGAAGTAACGCCGCCATCGATGACCCGTTTTCCGGCCGGCGACGACCCGATTCCGGCCACCGTCCCTGTGACCCGCTCCAAGCCGTTGGGCGCGTTGGGGCTGCTTATCCGCGGCTGCGGGCGCGCACGCACTCTGATTTGCCAGCGCTCGTGCCAACCAATAGGCAGCCCCAACGCGCCCAACGGCTTGGCGCGACGTCACGATTCCGGCCACCGTCCCCGGGACCCGCTCCAAGCCGTTGGGCGCGTTGGGGCTGCTTATCCGCGGCGTGGGCGTGGGGCCTTAACAAGCCGCGCTCGTTCCAAGGTGCTGGCAGCTGACGCGCGCCTCTCAGCTTGCCGCGACGTCCCGGTGGCGGTGGCCGGAATCCCTGCCCGTCACCCGCTCCAAGCCGTTGGGCGCGTTGGGGCTGCTTATCCGCGGTCTCGGGTGTGGGGCCTTACAGGATTCCCCTCGTGCCAAGGTGCTGGCGGCCCCAA
>CAXHTJ010001076.1:0-26285 GCA_964019445.1 Populus tremula
TAACACACGTTTTTTAATAAAAAAAATTTAAACTTAAAATTAACATATGAGAACCACCTTATGCTAATTTTCTTTATTTACTTATTTATTTAGAAGAATGGAGATAAAATATAAACTCATGACGATTATTATATCATTGTAAAAAATTATTTTTAATTCTAAAATTTAAATAATTAAGTGAGCCTTCAATAATTACTTATATAAATTTTATATCATGTTTGTCCCTTAATAACTACATTGGCTATGTGCACTGTTGCTTTAGGTCGTTTAAGAACTTTTTAAACAAAAAATTCGTTGGACCATTTCTTATTTCTTCCTTACTCATTTTCTGTTATGTAAAATATAAACAAAAATGCCAATGCTTCGTTACTCATTTGTTGTTTACGGAAATTAAAAAAACAAAAAAATCAATTTCCAAGGGTGTGTTTGGAGTATTAAAATTGCATGTACATATTAAAATATTAATATAATAATTAATTAAAGTTTAATTAACAATTTAAACTTGAATTAAGATGATTTTTTAATATAATATATATTAAATTTTTAATAATAAAGCGAATGAGTAATAGTTTAAATTTAATAATTTAAAATTTAAAATTGATATAATTTTTTAATGTTTTGTACATAATAATTGTCTTATTTACTTAATTATTTTACTAATGCTATTTGCATTGAATAGGAATCAAAAAAACTTGGTTGCATTTTGTTTTTTTCAGTGTTTTTAAACTCGATTCGGTGGTCAATCCGACTATTTTTATGAATTTAAAAAACAAGATGCTCAGGCTTTATCAAGAAAGGTTGTTTCTTCTCTTAGCAATTATTTTATCAGCATGCATAATAACCAGTAGCTTAATTCATGAAGTCACGACCCTTATGGAAAAAACTCTTCAAGTTTTGAGATCACCATTTATCGGTTCAGATTGCTTGCTTGATTAAAAAGGGCTTTTAAAAGCACGTAATGTAGGCTATGGTTCATGGCTATGAAAGAAAGGAATTTCAAAGGCTCAAAAGGTGTTTGAGGGTTTCAAAGACCTAGGATCAACATCAACTATTCATCAACTCTTTTATATTGTTGTCTTTGTAGAGGAAACGACATATAACCTTGTTAACCTCAAAGTTCAGACTTTTCTTAACATAAGTTATAATGCAAATCCACCTTTCCTTGATGAATAACCAACCTTAATCATCTGATAACATCAAAAGCTTTATAATGGACACCAAAAGTCACGTTTATAGCTTAGTCTTTTCTGGTATTGACTTTTGTTGTGCATTTCCTTGATTGAAATTTCTTTTGCTCTTCATAGACTTGATAGGCGTTCTCCTTCCTTTATCTTTGACTTGTATTTAAGTGAGGGCAATTTCAACTTCCTTTTTTCATTCTCTTTTTTTTCATAGCCTTCCTCAAAATTTTCTTATATGCCCCCAGTCTATGTGTTTTCTTTTAGCTCTCTCTCAATCATTGGACCTTTGTTCTAAGCCTTCCCCTTTATCCATTAATTATATCAATGTCTCCAAAATATCTCTCATTTGCCCCCAGTGTGGGGTGTGATCCTAGTCAGGGTTTCTTTTTTGAAAGAAAATATTTTACCAGGCTCAAAATGGGACTGCAAGGGATATAATCTTTAGAAAGTGAAGGGATATCAAAGATGGCCTTTTCTCATTTCAAGCAAGGTCGGTTAGAACCGATAAATTTTGACCTCATCTAGTGTAATGATTTGTACTTGTAAGAATCATGATTCACGAGTCCATAACTATTGAATCCACTACATGTCATTATGCATACTGCTAAAACTTAGCTATATGATGTGTGGTTCAGTTTCAAAAGGTATGAGTTCAAAATTGTTTGGTCACCTCATGTCATTTTCAAGCATAGAGTCATTTCTGTAATCAAAACACTTTTAATCTTCCGGATTGATTAACCTTTATCGCATGTTGGAGTTTGATCAAAATATTTTGTCAGAATAAAATGCTAAACATCTGTTGATTTCAAAACAACAAAGAGACAAAAGCAAGGCATGTTTCGTTGAAGGATGAGATGTGATCCCAAAACAAAATGCAGAATTCCAAAACAATATGATTGACTGTTCATCACCATTCTTGAATCAGCTTTTCTGGCAATATTTGCGTTTTGCCAAGCACTTTCGATCACATGTCATTCTGAAGATGTTCGGGGGCAATATAGCCAATGACACCCTCCTTCACGACTCCACTTGTCTCTTGCTCACCAACTTTCAGACTCAATTCTTGCAATTCTTGAAATTGTCAATTGAAATGGTTGAGGACCCCACATGACATCACATCTCTTGTCTGGATTAAACCACCTAGAAATGGTGGTTGCATGGGATTTGTCGGAGTCAAGCAAAATTCTGGAATCTGGCAGATGCTGGTCGACAAACTTAAGTGGCAGAGGAATGTCCCATCTTGGCAAAGATATTTGAGCAATTGATGCTACCGTGAGACCTGGCTATACCACATAATTAAGGGTCACACCGTCAAAGTCATCTCCTGATTCATCTCATCATTGTTCTGAATCCATGGCAGATCCTTCAATCTTTCTTCTCTTCATAGCTTGTTCAATTCTTCGGCAAATCCTCACAACATTATTTCAATCTTCCAATGTTGCTATGGTTGGTTGAGGATTGTTAGAAAACTTTCTAACAGCTTGGTAATCTTGGCAGCGCCCAGAAACTTGTAGTATCGCCACTACCGACGTGTGGAATCACACATTGTCTCTATTGGAAGAGCACCTGATGAATCTAAAACTCCTTTGTCCCCTCTTCGATTTCTCACTGACAGTGCAGCAAACAAACACCTATAGAGGAAGTCCTGCTCTGTTGAAGTTTCAGTATTCTTCATGTTTTTCAGTCTAGGCATGTCTCTTCTCTCTACTTTTGCGTTTTAATACTGACACTGTTGGAGGAAAATCATAGATGACTGAAACTACTGTATTCCTTCTTGGATTCCCACTTGCGGATCCACAAACAGATTCCTGCTGAGTGAGCTCTGCTACGTTGAAGTTTGATGTCTGCTCATATTTTTCAGACCAGGTCTGGCTCTTCAACCTACTAAGAGTCTTCGTGCTGAAACTGATGAGAGAAATATTTGTAGCATATGCAACTTATAAATCCCCTCTTGCATTCCCAATTTGCAGAGCCATAAATGATTTTTATAGAGGAGCTCTGCCACATTGAAGTTCAGTGTTCAATCATGGTTTTTCAGACCATCTTGTGCTGCTGAACTGGAATTGAGCTCGTAATCGGGGTAACTTCAAAGCAGATTAATGCACCATGTACAGGAGGCTAGTGTCGTTTGGTTCCATTAGATGATGTGGAGGCGATGAACACTTAACAGTGCAACTGGACAAGAATCAGAGTTGTCATTAGTTGATGACTGAAGGCGTTGTTGCTTTTGTTCATGACGAAAAAAGAGATACAGCTTCAATTGATGGAACAAGCAGTGTTCCCACAGAAACTGTGCAGACATTTCTTTCCATTTGATGCTCAACACTTGTTCGAGCAGATCTGAGTCTGCTACTTCACCTTTGATGCTCTCAACCTTAATCTGATAATGAGCCTATATCTGACTCTTTCTTCACTTCCATTATTTTCTTCAATCACGTGCAGCACAGCTTGTGTGGGGACCTACCTTTCACCCGGTACATGCATGATAAATGTATGAACATGTAATCTATATGATGAACTCACCCTTCGAGAGGTGACAATATGGTCGTAACTCTTGTATGATGGACAAGAATCGTGATTTTTGCCCAAACTCTACAATGAAAATTTTCGGAGCAACGGCCAATGTGTCACCCACAAGTCTTGAGTTCAAGATGCTTCAAGAAGGGTTTGCCCTTATGCAAAAAACGATAGCACATACAACCTAAGGACAGGTTCTATTCATTATGTGAACATGGGTAGGTTTTCTATCTGGTCTCAAAAGGGTCTCATATCTGCCCAGTGACGTTCTTCGTAAAGACAGTATGGGGGCGTTGCAAGGAATGGTTAAGGCACGTATACCCACCATTACCAAGCAGGCACTCAGATATGAGTTGGGTGTTTCACGCATCTGAACCCTGACCAATAGTCTTAGGGCAGATCGCTAGTTCCCCACCTAACCTAGAAGCTTGTGTGTGCTTTTAAAAATAAATACAGGTGATGCATGAGACAATTCTATAAAATGCATGGAAATAAATATTAACAAAAAGATAAAAATGCAAAAACTTAAACACATCAAATACACAAAGCTTAGTCCAATAATCGAAAAATACCTTCCCCAGTGGAGTCGCCATTCTGTCGCACCCCAAAAAAAATCAGCGCGCGGCATCGGCTGGCGATTTAATCTCGTTGTTGCGTTTCTTGAATTTGGTTCGTTGGAGTCGCCACCTAGTAATTGATTCGGGCTACTAGGAAACCGGATGTACTGGTCTTGTCAGAGATTCGCGGGTAAGGGACTGGTTGTGGTTAGGGAAGGTATTAGCACCCCTAACGCACCCTACCTGAGGTAAGCTGCTTCGTGATTTGACGTGTTAAAGAAGTTTTAATTTGTCTTTTCATCGGAAATTAGAAATATCACTTACGTATAAGTTAATAATTCTTAACCGCGATCCGATCAAAATATTAAATTCTTCTTTAATATATTTGCAATTTTATCATTAAAAATATATACAAATAAATAAAACAAAATACAAACACACACATACACCTCCACTATTTTATTTTTGTTTCCTTTCTTTTCTTTTTCTTTTCTTTTCTTTTACATCCATATTTACAAAATACAAATAAAAATTCAATACTAAAAAAAATTACATCAACAACTCAAAATTACAAAATAATCCCTACAATTCAAGAAGCACAAATCTGAAAAGCATTCTGGTCCGCCTGAACAGTGCTGAGGGAGGCTGCTAGGGGCGTGAACAGTGCTGGACAGCAGCGGCGCGTGGCCGGAAAAGATGGGGGGCAGTCACGTCTGCCTCTCTTCTTCCCCACACCGGCGAGGACACCCACCGTCACCTGCAAACACACAAAAACGCAAACCACAGCAGTTGATTTTAATTTTTCTCAGTTTTTTTTAGATCTGTTTTTGGGTCTTCTTCGTTTTGGATCCGCTTCTCCTTTTGCTATGTTTGGTTTCGTTGTTCTGTCCTCCTTCAGACGACTGATATGGTGATTGTGAACGGATTATTGGAGGTCGCCGCTGGTGGTTCTCTCCGATTGGCTTTCCCGAGGCCAAGGGAGGCGGCGGCTGGAGGAAGAAAGATGTCGTCTGCCGGTGTCCCCGGCGGCTGAGGAAGGAAAGACCTGCTAGCCAAAGAAGGAAACCGATGGTCTGCTGGCTGGAAGGTGGTGTCGCCGTGTTCGGCGATGAGAGGAGATGGTGGTGCAGCGGGGGAAAATGAAAAAAAACGAAAAAAAGGAACTGAGGGGAAGAAGCAACCGGCTACTGAGGGGAAGAAGCAACCTGGTTTAGGTGAGTTATGAGTTCTGGGCGATGGGCGATGGGCGTTTGGCAGGGCTGTGTTGATGAATGGAGAGGAAGCCGCCGTTGGGGGGGGGGGCGTCTTCTCTTTCATGGCCAATAGTGGCCGGCTCAGGAGAGAAAATGGTTCGGTTTGCTGCTGTTTGGGGCAGGTTCAGAGTCAGGGACGGGCAGCTGCAATGTTGGAAAAAATGGAGAGAAAAAAAAAGTCTTGGCCGGCGGCTTGGAATGAAAGAGATAGATTTAGGTTTTTGTATTTTTTTTCTGATGTTGTCAAAATTACCCCCCCACCTTGAATGTGTTGAGGAAACCAGTATTTATAGGCAAAATGTTGCTAGGTTTTTCAACTTGGTCCCTCAACTTCTTTCTTTTTTGTAAATTATGATTTTTCTTATTTTTTTGTATTTTTTGAAAACGAGCAATATCAACGTCGACTTAAATGCGGAAAATCAATGATTTAAAAATGACGCGTGAAACGTCGAACGCGTTTGAAAATCTTTTAACAATTTAAATTCTTTTTTAGACGACGTTGAAAATGCTAAAATGACAAAAATATATTAAAAAAACATATTTTTGGATTTTCTTTGCCTTTCTCAATTTTTTGGATTTTTTTGAAAATATATCAAAACTTGGGTCAAAAATTGGGTAGCAACAACAATAACCGTGACAAGAGGAATATCCAATGTTATAGTTGCAATCAATTTGGGCACTATAACACTGAATGCAGAAGGAAAGCTCCGTTGGAGATACGTGAGCAAGCCAACTTTGCAAAGAAGGATGACAGAGAAGCATCTATATTTCTTGTCCAACAAGAACTTGGCGAGAAACAGGAAAATATATGGTGTCTAGATACTGGAGCCAGCAATCACATATGCGGCTACCGAGAGTTATTTGGTGATCTAGATGAGACCAAGCAAGGTCTAGTTATTTTTGGAGATACCATAAAGGTTCCATTCAAAGGTAAAGGCAGCATCCCAGTCAAGTTGAAGAATGGCGATTCCAGCTACATCGCCAATGTGTATTATGTCCCAACCATAAAGCAGAACCTGATCAGCTTATGTCAACTTTTGGAGAGAGGCTATACTTTTTACTCAGAGAATTGTCATCTGACAATTAGAGACAACAATTGGAGATTAATGGCCTACGTGAAAATGTCCAAGAATAGGATGTTTCCTTTGAACATCCAGTATGATGCAACAAGGTGTTTGAGCGCCATCACCAACAGTGAAGAATGGCTTTGGCACCTAAGGTTTGGACATCTGAATTTCACAAGTTTGAAGATGCTAGCAAGCAAGAAGATGGTCAAAGGTTTGCCTCACATTGATCATCCAGATGAAGTCTGTGAAAGTTGTGTCCTCAGCAAACATCACAGATCCAGTTTTGCCAAAGAAGTCAACTGGAAAGCAAAGAGGCCACTGAAGTTAGTACACACAGATGTGTGTGGCCCAATTACACCTATGTCGACTGAACAAAATAGGTACTTCCTCACTTTTATTGATGATTTTAGTAGAAAGACGTGGATATACTTTTTGAAGAGGAAGTCAGAAGTATTCAATTGTTTTAAAGATTTTAAAGCAATTGTGGAGAAGCAAAGTGGCTACATGATCAGAACCGTGAGATCTGATCAAGGTGGAGAATATACAGCAAATGATTTTGAAGCCTTCTATACACAACAAGGCATCAGACATCAGACAACGCCAGCTTATACACCACAGCTGAATGGTGTAGCAGAAAGGAAGAATCGCACGATTCTTGACATGGCAAGAAGTCTGCTCAAAGCAAAGAAGTTGCCCAAGCAATACTGGGCTGAAGCTGTATCATGTGCAGTGTATCTACTGAATCGCTGCCCAACCAGAAGTTTGCAAGGAGTCATTCCAGAAGAAGCATGGAGTGGTCACAAACCAAGTGTTACTCATCTACGAGTCTTTGGTTGTGTGGCATATGCAAAGATCCCAGATGCAAGAAGGAGAAAGCTCGATGATAAGAGCGAGAAATGCATCTTTGTCGGATATGGTGAAAGAAGGATGGGATACAGGCTGTATAATCCCATCACGAAGAAGGTGATTACGAGTAGAGATGTTATCTTTGAAGAAGATAAATCTTGGGAATGGAATGATGATCAAGAAGCAGTCAAATGGATCAACACTGATTTGATCCTTGAAGGTGAAGAAGTACCAACAGTACTTGTCGAAGAACCGATTGTGCCAGCAGCTGAACCACAAAGTCCAGTGTTTATACCAGCAGCTGAACCACAAAGTCCGGTACACAGATTCCCTGTATTCAACAGGAGGAACACACCAGGAGCATCATCATCAACACCACCATCAGCATCCTCATCAGAAGGACCAAGAAAGATGCGGAATCTTGAAGAGTTGTACGATACCACTCAGGTCATGGAAGATACAACTCTGTTTTGTTTTCATGCAGATAGTGACCCATTAAGCTTCAATAAAGCTGTCACAGAAAAGAAATGGATTAAAGCAATGGATGAAGAAATACATGCCATTGAGAAGAATGATACCTGGAAGCTGACTTATCCACCAGAAAAGAAGAAAGCAATAGGTGTCAAAAGGGTCTACAAGACGAAAGCCAAATTAGTGGATAAAGGCTACAAGCAGAGAGAAGGCATTGAAAGGAGAAGTGTTCATGCTTGGCATGACATCCCTCGATTGAGTTTAAAGGGGAGATTTGTTGAATTAAACTCAATCTAGAAGGTCAAGGAAGGCAAAGGCCAGCCACCAGCTGCCACCAGCCGACCAGCACCAGCCGCCAGCCACCAGCTGCCACGCCGCCAGCCGCCTTCACACTTGAAAGTTGAATTTTCTTGTTTTGATTTCGTGTATAAATAGAGTGCCCAGCTTCTGTTAATGTGTGTGGAGAGAATTGAGAGGAACACTAGAAAGAGAAAGAGAGAGAGAGGCGTGTAATTGTTAAGCTTTTGTTGATTAATTGTAAGCTTCGGATTTTGTAATAAAACCTTGTGTTTTTATCCCCTCTGAGTGTTTCAAAGCCACCACCAGTGGTTTCTCCCACCAACAATAATAGCTTCTGCTACAACAATGGCTAATACACATCTAACTGATACAACGATAGACTCGAGTTCACCTGCTTCACATATGGGAGCTGACGGTTGGAGACCAGCAGACGGGGCTGAAAGTAATGAAATCAATCAACTGCAAGGGGAAAGGATCTCAGATGTTGCAATAGGTGAAATACAAGGAAGTGCTATGAAACACAAAAGAAGAAGTTTCACTTCCTCTGTGGCTTAGCAAAATAACCGAAGAGAACACTGAGTCCGAAAACAATCAAACGGAAAGAACCATGCATTCCTAAGGTTCCAGTTAACCTTAAGAAGATAAACGAAGAATGTTACAGTCCTTGGCGGTCTCAATTTGGTCCTTATCACTATTAAGATCGTGAGGCGAAGCTGAAACAAGTGGAGAGACTCAAGGTTCCAATGATGTTAAAGTTTGTCAACAATGGGGGAACAACGATAGAAGACTTCTACCTCGGGGTAAAAGAGGTGCTAAAAAATGCGAGGGGACGCTACTCTGAGAACTTAACAGAACACTTCAATGATGAGGAATTCAACAAGATGATGTTTATTGATGGCTGCTTCATTCTCCAATTCATGCACTGTCTGAATGGTGAAAATGAAGAGTTGAAGATGTCAGATCAACAAATTTTTCACGTGAAACGAGACTTGTTATTATTGGAGAACCAACTTCCTTTTGCAGTCTTGCATTCATTGAGGACAAAGAGGTATGGGGATAATCTAAGTTATTCAAATAAAATCATCAATAATTTTATCTCTTTTCATATCCGCCCGTCCAGTAAACCAATTCCAAAATGGGTCCGGATAGCCTTAACTTCATTAGGGCTGGTTATGATCCCAATCATACTTCCTTTATATTTTATAATCGCTTGTTGTTGTGTTTGTTTATTGTATTGCTTGAGATATCAATGGTCAAAATCCTTGCTAAGAGAACAGAGTGTGTCTTTTGATTGGTCACCACCACCACCTAGAGAGGAGAAGTCAGGGACAAGAGATGATGAGCCTCAGCCTGCCCATCCACCACCAACTAGAAAGGAGAAGTCAGGGAAAAGAGATGATGAGCGTCAGCCTGCCCATCTTCTCGAACTTTTATATTACAAATCCATGTATCACTATTCCAAAAGCAACCATAAAAAGGCCGCGAAAGGAAGTCGGGGTCATTGCTTGTATTATTCTGCCAAGAGTCTTAAAAAGGTGGGAATCCTTTTCTGGCCGAGATGGACTGGTGCTATCACCGATGTCAAATTCAAGTCATCAATTTTCTCGGGAACACTGAAAGTTCCTCCAATTATCATAGATGAGTCAACCAAGTCCCTGCTCTTAAACTTGGTGGCCTATGAAACATCTGCTGCTCTTGATCAACTTTGGGTCAGTTCATACATATGCTTCATGGATTCTTTGATTGACGATGCTAAAGATGTGAAGGAGCTGCGGTCTAATGGCATAATTATCAATTATCTCGGAGCCGACCAGAAAGTCGCAGATCTCTTCAATGAAATGGGAAGATCCATGACACATGATACTGCTGCTTATAATGATATCAAAATGGGAATTAATAAGCAGTGTGAGAGCACAGTGAAAAGATGGGTGTATGAGTGGAAGGTAACTTATTTTAGTAATCCCTGGACCATTATTACAGTTCTTGCTGCATCTTTCGGATTGGCACTTACTGCCACTCAGACCTATTATACAAGATACCCTCCCATGTAAATGATTACTGCAAATGCTTCATCTCTTCAATATTTCCGTGTACAATTTGATCTATTGGTGTTTGAGTCTATTTCCTCCGATGGATATTTGTTAGTTTTGAATTTCCTTGAGAGAAAATTAAATAAACTAGAGAGAGAAACTTTCTTGAATTTTCAATTTCAAATAAAATAGTTTTAACTTTGTAATATCTTCCTCTGGTTCTTCTTATTTTATTCAGGCATATTACAACTTCTAGTTACATTTTCTTTTATCTTCTTTTTTTTCTAATACCAATGATCAAGTAATCCATTTATCAAAAGCATCTTTTCCTTATAATTCTCCAACACTACTATTAACATAATAGCAACAAATAAGGTATAACTACTGTCACTATCTTCATTATTATTGCTATAAAAATCATTATCATAAATACTATCATTATAGCTATAATTAATGTTACCATCATAACTATCATTATTTTATCAACACCATTATAAATATTATATATATTTTTATCTTGCTTCCAACATTAAAAAAACTATTAAAGAAAAATAATTTATTTATAGAAAAATATTCTCCTTGATAAATTCAAATAAAGAAAGTAACTCATTTTTCAAGCAAAAATTAGAAAAACAAAATTGCAAAATAAATTTAACGTAAATGTCATGATGAAACATCCTCAGTATGCCCTAATATTTGTCAATCATATTAAAGGTCTTAATATTTGATAAATTTGTTCTCTTTCGTAATTAAATAGCTGCAAAACTTTTCTTAGCCTTAGAATCCATTCCATTAAATTTTACTTTAAATTATTTTTTAAAAAATATTTTTAGATTATTTTAATGCGCTGATATTAAAAATTATTTTTAAAAAACAAAAAATATTATTTTAATATTTCTCAAAATAAAAATATTTTAAAAAATAACCATAATCATACTTTCAATCACTCTCTAAGGCTCCGTTTGTTTGCAGGAAAGTGAATTCCTTTTGGAAAGTGAATTCCGGGGAAAGTGAATTCCGGGAAAGTATTTTCCGATGTTTGGTAATGTTATGGAAAATGAACTGGAAAACATTTTCCAGTGTTTGGTTATGTCATGGAAAATGAGCTGGAAAATAACTTATTAATATTTTATTTTTCTCAAGTTTATTAAAATAATGAGGAACAAATCTTACAAATTAAAAAGTTGAATGAGAATGAAATTGAAAAAAAATATATAATTTCATAAATTATCTCAAATAAAACAAATAATAATCAAAATAATAGGGATCAAATCTAAAAAATTAAAAAAAATTAAAAATGAAGAAATTAAAATAATAATAATCAACATTTCATAAATTATTTCAAATAAAATAAGTAACAATCAAAAGAATGAGGATCAAATTTGATAAATAAAAAATGTCAATAAAAAATGATAAGAAAAAAGCAAATAGCAATTATAAAAATAAGGACCAAAGTTAATATAAAAATAAAATTTTAAGAGATGAAATTGAAAAATAAATATTCAAAACAAAATATATATAGCAATCAAAAGTTTGAGGATCAAATTTGATATAATCAGCAAATAATGACATTTCTAAATTTTTCACAACTTCCGGAAAGTGTTTTCCCCTCAAATTTTTCAGGAAAACACTTTCCTGAAAACCAAGCCAAATTTTCCTTTTACTGGAAAGTGTTTTCCATTGACCAACTTTCCTACTGGCAAACAAACACAAGAAAGTTTGGAAAGTGCTTTCCCGGAAACCACTTTCCGGAAAACAAACACAGCTAAAAGGAAAACACTTTCCTGAAAACCAAGTCAATTTTTTTTTTTACTAAAATTGACTGGAAAGTGTTTTCCGTTGACTAGAAAGTGTTTTCCGCTGACCGGAAATTGTTTTCCGTTGACCAACTTTCCTAATAACAAACAAACACAGGAAAATTTAGAAAATGGTTTTCCGGAAACTAATTTCCGGGAAACAAACAAGGCCTAAATGAGGGCGTGATGATAGTATGTGAAATGGATTAAGCAATTATGTTTTTAGACAAGTGAAAAAAGACTAGATTGAGAGTGGGTTGCGCTATAGATTAAAATATATTATAATTTTTTATTTGATCAATCAATAAACTCAAATTTTAATAAAAGATTCTCGAGGGATAGTGTCAAAGCTACTTGCTCTAATCCATTCCATTATGGCAGGAAAGCACTAATAATATAACGTCCGTCCAAAATGCTAACTTTATATTGGTTATGATAGTTTTAACTTTGTTCTCTTGTTAAGAACACGACCATGCTTTGGAGAAGAAAGTAAGCCCAACTTCCAAGCTGATAAAATAATTGCTCTAATCTAAAAGCTATTTTAAGTGATCGTCCTAAATAATATATATTGATAGTAAATAAATAAGTTAATGAAGAAAGTATTGAGATGTGAACAGGGAAAGGGTGGAACATGTCTTTAAATCCAATCCTTGTCTCTCGACAAAGGAATTTCTTCCCAGGCTTTTTGTTTTAAAAACAAAAAAAATTCTGTCCAGGTTTATTTAGCACAAAAAGAAAACGAATGAAAACATATGTTGCAGCCTGGTAGGGCTCGACTTCTATTCTTTTTCTCACACTAAAGATTGTTCTATGTATGTTCTTTAATTTACTTGCACTTTGAGCATGGAACAATCCAATCTTTATCTCTCCTAAAGGCATTCCACATGGTATTAGTATTACTGTCTGCAAATCTTGAAACATATATATATATATTCTTAAAACTTCTCTACTTTTTGAACTGCGTACAATTACTTGGGATTTCTTAATAATTATTATTCTATAATCTTCATCAATAATATAAATAACAACCCTGGCATGATATATCAACCAATAAGCAGACATGGTATCGCTAGCAAACCAGTTCTTTCTCTTGAAGGCCATCTCCACAACCAAGGGTCAACAACCATGTTCTCCACTATATATATTTAACTCCGTGTGATTTTATTTTTTTTATTTTTTCATAGAGATGTTCAACATAATGTTCCAAATTGGCTGTAGCAGTTAGGAAAGAAGAATCGTATGTAGCTTAACTATGCATGTGGAAATCAAGGTTAGATGCTTTTGGTTCTTTAATTAATTATACTTTCTAATAAAGTTAAAGTTCATATTTAATACTCGAGAAAATTAATAATTTAAATAACACTCACTCCTAAAACTTAAAGATCCATCATACATTTGATATTAGCATATCTACTTGAATTCTGTATGGAATTGGTCAGACCTAAACTATGAAATAATGTTAAAAAGTAACATGAAATGATTTTTTAGATCTTACCTAATATTTTAATTTTTAAAAATTAAAATGATTGTTTAATATAATATAATTGATAATTTCAATAGTAAAATAATTATCAGTTTGAGTCTCATAACCTTTATTTTTTATAATTAAATTAGAAAAGGTAAATATAAAGTAATAATAATTTATAAGACTTAGTAATATAAAATTATTTCTAAAACTCCACCTGGTATATAGAAAGGGTGTAGGACAATAATTTAGCAATTGTATAGTAAGTATAGATAAAGTGAGAGGAAAAAATAACAAGAGCTTATCCTGATTTTAGTTTTCCATGCTTGAACGAGAAATGCACGTGAGAGATAAAAATAGGCAAAGCATTCTTTGTTATATAAAGAGTGCAACAAAGAGAAAGCCCATGTAGACGTGCTCTTTTATTTTTGTGCTTAATAAGAATGGTCAGAATTTAGTTAGATTTTGCCTTTTTTTAGTCAGAATTTAGTTAGATTTTGCCTTTTTTTAGTCAAAATTTGTCGGAGAAAAGTAAAAAGCGCCTTGATTGAAAATATAAGAAGAACAAAATGCAAGCAAGTTTCTTTTGATTCCCTATTCAATGCAAATAGCATTAGTAAAATAATTAACTAAGACAATCATTATGTACAAAACATTAAAAAGTTATCTCAATAAAAAATATTTAAATTATTATTCATTCGCTTTGTTATTAAAAAGTTAATATATATTATATTAAAAAATCATCTCAACTCAAATTTAAATTATTAATTAAAATTTAATTAATTATTATATATTATTATTTAACATTTAGAGTAAGGAAGGAATAAGAAATGGTCCCATGAAATTTTTGTCTAAAAAGTTCTTAAACGGAACCTAAAGCAACAGTGCACATGGTCAATGTAGTTATTAAGGGACATACATGATATAAAATAATTATTTAAATTCTATAATTAAAATAATTCCTTGACACCGTCATCAGTTTGTATTTTATCTCCTCCATTCTTCTAAATAAATAAGTGAATTAAAAAAAATAGCATAAGATGGTTCTCATACATATATATATATATATATATATATATATATTAAGTTTAAAAAACGGTTATTCATAAAAGTGTGTTGGAAAAAGAGTTAATAAAAAAAAAATCACTGCTGAAGCTCTTAAGATAAAATTGGGTGGCTTGATTATTTCCCAACACCATATGTGGCTTCCGTGCTATACTGCTATGTAGGCTTTAATGGTGAGAAAAGTTTATAGAATTCGGAAAGTAACTATATATAAATCCCTATGTCATGATGACTAGTAAGATACATGCAATGAAGATAGTGAAAGCGAAAAAAAAAACATTTTTAATGAAGAAAGTATTGATAATTACTTAAAGAATTATATATAATTTCTTCTTATTCGTGAAACTTATTATATGGCAAAAAGAAATGAGCCTTTAAACTCTTCAAATGACTGTAAGTGAGTTTTTCATGCGAGTTAGAGTTGATGGAAGGAAGTCGGCAGAGAAGAGGAGAGACGTTTGCCAAAGGTAAAACCAACGGCAGCTTTGTAATTATGTTTTTGGATGTTAGAGGTCGACAATATATGCATTTATCTTTCAAAACGACCATTGATCAGCTTTAGACGACAAAGTTTGCTCCACCTCCAAGTAAAGCTAAAATACTTGTTCCAAAATTGCAGCTACTTCAATATCAAGCTATAGCTTTTCTAGAGTCTTTGTTGTAATATTATATAATCGTATCCTATTGTTCACGTGCGTTAATTAATTAGTAGAAAAGTACTGTCAGCAATGTCCGACAGTACTGTTAGCAATGATGCCCGTTCTGCTTCCTCTAAACATTATGAGTGGCAGATAGAGATAATGAATGCAGACGCGGAAGAGACCACTCATGATGACAACCAACGGAAAGGGTCAGATTTCCCAACGTTTCGTAGTATTTATTGAGTTGAATCTTCTTCACGTCCACAATAAAGCCAGCAGTACATGAAACATTTGTTAAAGTTAAAAGCTGTTATAAAAGCGTGTTATTTCTGTTAAAGTAACCATTGCTTATTCTGTTTTCAGATTGGTCTATATAAACAATGTAGTAGACAATAGTTATAACTTAAGAAAATAAAACATTCAGTTTATAATTTTTTATTTTCATTATGGTATCAGAGTATTTTTTTTGAAGTTTTATTTCCACATCTTCATCATTTCTTTCTTTCTTTTTATTTTCTTGACAATAACTATTAATATCAACCCTACATCAGAGATGGATTCTTCCAATCCTTTCTTCTTACATCATGGCTCCAGTTCTGGAGCCATGATTGTCTCAAAGCCCGACAGTACTGTTAACAATGATGCCCGTTTTGCTTCCTCTAAAAATTATGAGTGTCTGATACAAATAATGAATGCTGGGACAAAAGAGACCACTCATGATGACAATGAACAGAAAGCTTTCCCAACGGTTCCACCAACGCTTCATAGTATTCAACAAAACAGTGATTGTTACGATCGATCGGTGGTCTCCATCGGTCCCTATTTGTTAGAAAAGTTTAGGA
Organism: Populus tremula; assembly: GCA_964019445.1. NCBI lineage: Eukaryota > Viridiplantae > Streptophyta > Magnoliopsida > Malpighiales > Salicaceae > Populus > Populus tremula. The sequence continues at coordinate 16,032 of CAXHTJ010001076.1, forward strand.
TGAAAACAAATATGGAGTTGATTTAGAGACGTGAAAACACTATTTTTAAGGTGTTTATTTGTTCCACACAGAGACAACATCTCCAGGATACAACTAATCCCTCTAAACCTCTAAAAGAATGAGAAGAGGGTAATCTCGTCTATACCGGGGTAAAATATCAGCCCTTGATTATATTTGGAAGGATCCCAACTGTTGGCTCAAAGTAGGCATGGTGTACTTTCAAATCTGCAAAAAAAAGCTGCTTGAGTTGGCATGTTTAGGCCAGCTCCAGCGCCAATTGGTTACCATTTAGACTAAACGATTCACATGGAGTTGTAGAGGACCTGTAGACGATCATTTTTGTGTAAGTTTGGTTAAATTTGATGGACGTTAGGTGCATTAAATGCACCTGTAAAGGAGGTGACCGAACCAGCTTTAACCGGGTAAAAGAAGAAGACAATGAAAAGTAACCAGACGACGCGTCGTCTGATCTTTTTTTTTTCCTTTGTTTCTCAAAACGACGTCGTTTTAGGTTAAATTAGGGATTTTAACTGTTTTGCAATTTAGTCCTCCGGGTTTTAATTTATTTTAATTGAACCCTTAATTGACACCAAACTTTTGATTTAATGTAATTAAGCCCCCTGATGAACTTCAATTTCAACCCCGTATTTACACGCCTTTTGCAATATGGCCCTTGGTCTTGGATTTTGTCAATTTATCTCCTAATTAACCATTAAACTTTTAATTTCTTCAATTTCACCCTCGGCTTTTTGCTAATTTCACCTTTATCGTTTGGCACTTTTTTCAAAAACATCTTTGGCTGTCAATTTCTTCAATTTAACTCCTAATTGACCCCAAAACTTCAATTTTCTTGCAATTTTACCACTGATTTCAATCAATTAACTTGAAAAAAATTTAAATTTGGTCTCTTAAAATTTTAATTTTCTCAATTAAACCCAAATTAATCTCTCAAACTTAAGTTTTCACCAATTAAGCCCCAAATAAAATTAATTTGACATATTTAAAGTATAATTAAGTCTTTGCACTTAATTAAATCCTTTAATTGGACCCAAATTAATTCTCAAACATAATTAAAATTTAATTTGGCCCATGATTAAATCAAATTGACCTATTAAAAATTTAATTATGTTATTGGACTTAATTTTTATGCAAATTCGTCCAATAATAATTTAATTTGACTTTGAACTTGTATTTTTTTTTCTCTATTTTTAGGCATAATAGGGCACAATTAGGCCTTGAATTTTCTCCAAAAATTGCAACTTGATTTTTCGGTCTTCTTTCTTTACGTTGCTAGCCTTTATTTTATTTATTTATTTATTATTTTTTAAAAAAATAAATTTTAAGAAATAACTCATAATTGAGTTATGATAGTGGAAGACACTTTTAATTTAAAGAGACAGCTTGCTAATTAATGTAATTAATGTGGTGGTCCCATCACACCACACACAACATGTTTTTCTACTGATTTTTGTCAGCTATTATCACTGTTGATTGAGCCTCCATCGCCACATAATAGCTTCTGCTACAACAATGGCTAATACACATCTAACTGATATAAGGATAGACTCGAGTTCACCTGCTTCACATATGGGAGGTGACGGTTGGAGACCAGCAGACGGGGCTGAAAGTAATGAAATCAATCAACTGCAAGGGGAAAGGATCTCAGATGTTGCAAAAGGTGAAACACAAGAAAGTGCTATAACCAACGAGGATGAAGGTTCACTTCCTCTGTGGCTTAGCGAAATAACCGAAGAGAACACTGAGTCCGAAAACAATCGAACGGAAGAACCATGCATTCCTAAGGTTCCAGTTAACCTTAAGAAGATAAACGAAGAATGTTACAGTCCCTTGGCGGTCTCAATTGGTCCTCATCACTATTCAGATCGTGAGGCGAAGCTGAAACAAGTGGAGAGACTCAAGGTTCCAATGATGTTAAAGTTTGTCAACAATGGGGGAACAACGATAGAAGACTTCTACCTCGGGGTAAAAGAGGTGCTAAAAAATGCGAGGGGATGCTACTGTAAGAGCTTAACAGAACACGTCAATGATGAGGAATTCATCAAGATGATGTTTATTGATGGCTGCTTCATTCTCCAATTCATGCACTGTCTGAATGGTGAAAATGAAGATTTGGAGATGTCAGATCAACAAATTTTTCACGTGAAACGAGACTTGTTATTATTGGAGAACCAACTTCCTTTTGCAGTCTTGCATTCATTGGGGAGAAAGAGGTATGAGAATCTAAGTGATTTAAATAAAATCATCGATAATTTTATCTCTCTTCATATCCGCTCGTCTAGTAAACCAATTCCAAAATGGATTCAGGTAGCCTTAACTTCATTAGGGCTGGTTATGATCCCAATCATACTTCCTTTATATTTTGTAATCGCTTGTTGTTGTTTTTGTTTATGGTACTGTTGCTTGAGAAATCATTGGGCAACATACTTGCTAAGAGAACAGAGTGTCTTTGGATTGGTCACCACCACCACCTAGAGAGGAGAAGTCAGGGACAAGAGATGATGAGCCTCAGCCTGCCCATCCACCACCAACTAGAAAGGAGAAGTCAGGGACAAGAGATGATGAGCGTCTGCCTGCCCATCTCCTTGAACTTTTATATTACAAATCCATGTATCACTATTCCAAAAGCAACCATAAAAAGGCCGAGAAAGGAAGGCGGGGTCATTGCTTGTATTATTCTGCCAAGAATCTTAAAAAGATGGGAATCCTTTTTGGGCGAGATGGACTGGTGCTGTCACCGATGTCAAATTCAAGTCATCAACTTTCTGGGGAACACTGAAAGTTCCTCCAATAATCATAGATGAGTCAACCAAGTCCCTGCTCTTAAACTTGGTGGCCTATGAAACATCTGCTGCTCTTGATCAACTTTGGGTCAGTTCATACATATGCTTCATGGATTATTTGATTGACGATGCTAAAGATGTGGAGGAGCTGCGGTCTAATGGCATAATTATCAATTATCTCGGAGCCGACCAGAAAGTCGCAAATCTCTTCAATGATATGGGAAAATCAATGACACATGATACTGCTGCTTATAATGATATCAAAATAAAAATTAATAAGCAGTGTGAGAGCACAGTGAAAAGATGGGTGTATGAGTGGAAGAGAACTTATTTTAGTGATTATTTTAGTAGTCCCTGGGCCGTTGTTACAGTTCTTGCAGCATCTTTCGGACTGGCACTTACTGCCACTCAGACCTATTATACAAGATACCCACCCAAGTAAATGATTACTGCAAATGCTTCAACTCTTCAATATTGCCGTGTACAATTTGATCTATTGGTGTTTGAGTCTATTTCCTCCAATAGATTTTTGTTAGTTTTGAATTTTCCTTGAGAGAAACTTCTCTTGAATTTTCAATTTCAAATAAAATAGTTTTAACTTTGTAATATCTTCTTCCGCTTTTTCTTATTTTATTCAGGCATATTACAACTTCTAGTTACATTTTCTTTTATCTTTTTTTTTTCTAATACCAATGATCAAGTAATCCATTTATCAAAAGCATCTTTTCCTTATAATTCTCCAACACTACTATTAACATAATAGCAACAAATAAGGTATAACTATTTGTCTTATCGGGTAAAATCCTAACCGTTCTAATGTCTATACCAAAAAAATAATAATATTTAGGAATACGTTTTACGTATAAATTCGTAATCCCAAATATTAAAAAGAAAAAAAAAAGATTTTTAGAATTTTTGAAATATTGGCCTAGTTCTCATGGCTTAAATAAACTGGTTATTAAAGCCAAAAAGCATGCTAATTCATATATTGTTTTGAAAATTTTCTTTGTTGTGTAAAAAAAAAAATATGATGTTATAATATTTATATCTATATATATTGGAGAGACTAGGCCATATTTTAAAACAAAACAATTTTTTTGAAAATATTATTTTTTTTTTTTTTTATGCTTTGACGAAAATCGGGTATTTAAATACTGAGCTTGTATCCTTACGGTATAAAAATACAACCCAATATTAATCCACTTTAATAAAAATATGCAGAAAAATCAACAATATATTTAGGGATTTTTTAGAAATTGTTTGAAAGCAAAAACATTTTTTATTCTGAAAATCTTTGGTATTTTTACGAAAACCGGGTATTTTTAGCATTGGTTTTGTATCTTTACAGTATAAAAATACCAACCAACATTAACCCATTTTGACAAAAATATTCAGGGAAATCAACAATATTTTTTAAGATTTTTTCGAAATATTTTTTTTAGGTAAAAATATATATACACAATATACACACATATATATTATAATATACTATAATTCATAATATATAATAAAAATTCGGGCTGGGCCGACCCAAATAAATGGGCCGAACCCAACCCAGCTGGAATTGGGCCAAACATCAGCCCAAAAGAGGATTGGGCCGATCTCGGCCCGCGAGGAGGCTGGGCCGATCTCGGCCTGCAAGGAAGTTGGGCCGATCTCGGCCCAACAAAAATTTCTCTTTATACTGGGCCAGACTCGGTCTGGCCCCAAATAAATAATAACAAAACTGGGTCGGAAACCCGGCCCAGTGCAAAAAACCCAACGGGGAAGGGAAAATAATTCCCTTCCCTTACCTCCTGCATGCAGAACGATTCTGCATGCAGGAGGACAACGAATATAAAGGCAAACGAAAATGCAGGGGGAAGAAGAATACCTGGCACGACGGAGGTGATGCTGCTGGTCGAACGTCCGGGTTGATGGTGCTGCAGCGGAGGTCGGTGGCTCAAAACGACGGTTCCCAATAGTCCGGTAACCTCTCGGGTCGTGCTTGGTCTTCCTTTCCTCTAAGTTTTCCCACGGCTTCGGTACTCTTCCCCTCCTCCTGGTTCTGTTTCTTTGAGTTTTAAGTATTTCCCTTTAGTTCAACGGTTTCTCTCTCCTTCAGTTTCTCTCTCTCTCTTGGTCTCGGGTTTTTTTCGTTCTTTCTCCCTCCCGTGCTTCAAGTCTCCCCCCTTCTTTTATAGGCGGGCAAAGGGAGTGGGGCTGCATGGGCTGAGCAGGGCAGCGTGGGGAGCATGACAGCGGGTTGAGCAGGGCATCGTGGGGAGCAGGACAGCGCCGGTCGGCGAGCGTGGTTGATCAAGGCGTGGCCCTCCTGGCTTCGCGTCGTCCGAGGTGTATGGGCTCCGGGTTTTGTCAGCGCACGCGAGGAGAGAGGACCTGCTTGATTAAACAAGCTTTCTTCCCATGCTTGCTGCACGTTCGGGGGGGAAGAAGAAAGGGGAACAGTGCCGTTCAAAACGGCACCGTTCGGTCCTTTTTTTTTTTTTATGAAACGGCGTCGTTTTGGGGAAAACGCGCCGTTTCATTTAAAAAAAGGCGCCAGAATACGCAAATTTCAACTCAGCCCTCAATTATCTTTGATTCTTTCAATTGCGTCCCTGCCAATTTTGGTCCTCGCCCCCATAGTTGGCCGCGTTTTTCATCTTGGTCCTTGGCCTCTGATTTATGCAATTAAGCCCTCAATTGATCAATAAACTTCCAATTTCTTCAATTACGCCCCTGGATCAAATCAAGACAGCCCCCTCTATTTACCCGCGTTTTCCAAATTGGTCCCTGGTTTCGGATTTTCACAATTAAGCCCCTAATTGGCCATTAAACTTCAATATTTATGCAATTAAGCCCCTGATTTGGCCTAATAAATTCCAAAAAAATATATTTTGGCCCCAGAACTTAAATTTCTTCCAATTAAAACCCAAATTGACTTAAAAATCAATTTTTCTTGCACTCCAATCCTCTATAAATTCAAATAAAATCCAATTAAGTCCATAAACATCCAAATTTGGGCTTTTCTCCTCAAAAATTCAAATTTTCCTTCTCAACAGGGCTCTCATCCTTCAAGAATATACTGTCAAAAATCCAATCTTTGTATTTTTTAACCTCCTTGACCAATCTTTCGACCATTTTCTGAGCGCTTATGCCTCCTGTTATTTTTCTAACCTTCTTTGGCTATTTATTTATTATTTTTTTATTTTTTTGTGGGGACCCAAAAATGGGTTACAACAGATGCCCCTCTTTATAATGCTTACGGAGCAAAGGCGTAGTAAGTTTTATAAAGATAACCCAGTCTGAACTCCTGAAACTGATCTGGTCGAAGCTTGATCGATCTGAAACTCTTTCTTTACAGCAATCCTCTTCGGCCTCAAACATTGGGATCCCATCTGGCGATTCCCTAAAAATAAAATATGAGGTCCCTCTGGCGACCTCTTTACAATATCGAAATACGAGATCCCTTCTGGCGATCTCCTTTAATCAACTTGGAATCCCATCTGGCGATTCCTTTTAAAAATGAGATATGAGGTCCCATCTGGCGACCTCCAAATAGTGAAACACGAGATCCCTTCTGGCGATCTCCTTTAATCAACTTGGAATCCCATCTGGCGATTCCTTTTTAACCAACATGAAATACGAGGTCCCATCTGGCGACCTCCAAATAGTGAAACACGAGATCCCTTCTGGCGATCTCCTTTAATCAACTTGGAATCCCATCTGGCGATTCCTTTTAACAACATGAAATACGAGGTCCCATCTGGCGACCTCCAAATAGTGAAACCCGAGATCCCTTCTGGCGATCTCCTTTAATCAACTTGGAATCCCATCTGGCGATTCCCTTTTTCCAAAATGCTATCGATGTCGCTCTTCCTGCTGGCAGGGTTTGAAAATTATTTTCTCTTCTTGTTGTTCTAGAATCAACTCAATGATTCATTATTCGTCCCAATCTTGTTGGAATGCACTAAGATCTCCTCCTGTAACGATAAAAAAACATACATGCAATGATTTATGATTAGATGCAATGCATGCATTCGTACCTGGTTTTTGAAACATAGGCCCCATCATCTTCTTCTAGTTCATGAAGCTCTTTCTTAATACGAGCTTGCTTTTGAAGTCGTATGCTGGATTCATCTCTCGTGTTGCCTCTTTTTACTGATCATATTCTTGGAGAATAATTCTTTGACTTTCTTCAAGTAGTCATTTTCTCAAAATGTATGACTTGTTATTGCCTTTTTGTCATGCTTTTGTCAAATGCTTTAGCTTGGTTTTCAAATCTATTGGCTTCCGTAATACTTTTTATAAAAACATCTTGTATTGCCCCCAACGTAGGGGTGTGATCCTAGTCTGAGCTTTTATATAGAGAAGAAATGCGTTCAGCCGATGCTAAACTTTTTAATAAGTGATGAGAATAACACCAAGACATGCACTGTTTGGATTAATGCGAAAATGAATGTTGTGAGATCAATGCAAGAAGAAAGAAATCAATGGCCAAACTTTGCTTTATTGATTTAAGGGCTTACATCAAGCATAATATCTTTTTACAGAGTCAGAATTCACAGGTCTAGCTAAGTCTTCTCCATCCATTCTAGCTAACTTCAATGCTCCTCCTGAGAATGCCTTTGTTACTACATAAGGACCCTCGTAATTTGGTGCCCATTTGCTTTGATCATCTCCGGGTAATGACAATATTTTCTTTAATACTAGATCCCCTTCTTGAAACAACCGCGGTCTAACCTTCTTATCATACGCCTTAGCCATTCGTTTCTGGTAAAGCTGGTGATGACATATTGCGGCCATCCTCTTTTCACTGATCAGGTTCAGTTGCTCGTGTCTCACTTTGGCCCACTCGGCCTCTTCTAACTCAGAATCTATTAACACTCTTAACGACGGGATTTCCACTTCCAAGGGCATCACTGCCTCCATACCGTATACCAGAGAATATGGGGTAGTCCCTGTCGAGGTTCGAACTGCGGTGCGATATGCATGAAGGGCAAATGGCAACATCTCATGCCAATCCCTATAGGTGACTACCATCTTCTGAATAATCTTTTTGACATTCTTGTTAGCAGCTTCTACCGCCCCATTCATCTTTGGTCTATATGGCGAAGAATTGGAATGCTTGATTTTCCATTTAGTGCAGAGCTCTATTATCATCTTGCCGTTGAAATTTTGGGCATTATCAGTTATAATCTTTTCTGGTGGACCATACCGACATATCAAATCTCTCTCAATAAATTTCTTCACCACTTTTTGCGTCACATGAGCAAATGACCCGGCTTCTACCCATTTTGTGAAGTAGTCAATAGCCACGAGGATAAATCTATGACCATTGCTCGCTTTTGGGTTTACAGGTCCAATCACATCAATTCCCCACATCGCGAAGGGCCATGGAGATGTTAGGTTAAACAGAGGAGCTGGTGGCATATTGACCTTGTCACTGTAAATTTGACATTTGTGACATTTTCTGACATAGTCTATACAGTCTTTTTCTAGTGTCATCCAAAAATAACCAGCCCTTTGGATTTTCCTTGCCATCATATGCCCGCTAGCATGGGTTGAGCAAATCCCCTCATGGACCTCTCTTAATGCCCTTCTAGCATCTGCCTCATCCAAACACCTTAACAGGGTTCCATCAAATGACCTTTTATATAAAATCTCTCCATCTAAATAGAAGTCTATAGCCAACCTTCTCAAGGTTTTCTTATCCGTCTTAGAAGCTCCCACCGGATATTCCTGATTCTGCACAGATTCTTGATATCGTAATACCAAGGTTGTCCGTCTATCTCTCCCTCAACTAAACAACAGTGAGCTAGATCATTTCTAATATCAATGTGTACCGGTTGTACCTTACACTTGAGATCAATGGTAGTCATAGCAGCTAATGTGGCCAAAGCATCCGCAAAATGGTTCCCCTCCCTTCCCAGATGGGTGAATCTAATTTCTTCAAATTCCTTTGCTAGCATGGATAGGTATTCCTGGTAAGGCCTCAACTTTTCCTCTTTGGTTTGCCATTCCCCTTTTACCTGGCAAATGATCAACATTGAGTCCCCATATACATCTATCTTCTTTATTTTCAGCTCCAATGCTGCTTCTAAACCGAGGATACAAGCTTCATACTCAGCTGTATTGTTGGTGCACTCGAAGTGTAGTTTGACCGAAACTGGGTATTGTTTCTTATCAGGAGAGATTATTACCGCCCCTGCCCCGTTACTGTTGCGATGTCGCGGTCGCACAAATTAATTACCCTAGCTTCAAACACAACACACAAGATAGTATAGAGCAAGCAAGGGGTCGATCCCACGAGGAAGATTTAGTTCAGATTTTTATGCTATACGTTATGCAATTTGGGGGGGTTGGATGTTATATAGGCTAAAGAAAAATAAAACAGAAAACTATCAAACAAAATTTAATAAAATCAGAAAATTATCAAGAGAACAAACCTTGGTCGCAATCACACATCCACCTATAGAAATCAGAACCGATCCTTGAAACGAAATTCCAGTTTATATTATGAATTTTTATCTTTTCTTAATGTTGGTTAATTAACGGATCCGCCGTATAACTAACCCTAACCAACAAATAATCACAGTGTCCGCACTAATGATTTAATCCAATGGCAGCCTTAAGATCTAGATAAATTCATTATCTTAACAACTAAGTTGTCTGCTTATGTTGCTTTGATCGAATGTTCTCCCTAAGATTAATAACGTAGATCCGCTACAATTATTAAACTCAGTGCTTCACAAGTTCATATACCATAACTCCGGTTTTGATATCAAACTTAGCATAAATTGTCTATATATAAAAACTTAGAGTCCGCTCTAGCAATTAAAATAAACAATCATAGGAAAATAAGCATAGGAGAACAAACATATTCATCATATAAACTGAAAAGAAAAGGTAGAATAGATCTCACAGTTCTTGAAATCCGAAGGTTTCCGTGTCCTTGCAACCAAGAAATGAGTTTAGCCTTGTTTTTTATTGACATTAATCAAAAAGATGGAAGAATGCATGATTTAGGGTTTCTTAGAGTAGGGGGGCGTTTTTCTCCTCTTTGGGTGGCTGCCCCCTTCTCTTCTCTTATTCTTTTTATATGCTAGGAAACCCTAATCTCTATTTTACAAAATAGTCCTCCTTTAAGTAGACAATTTACATTTAAGTAGTTCAATAACTATTTTCCTAAAAAAAGAGAAATAGCTTTGCATGAAATCTTCAAGATTTGACTTAGAGGAGCTATATTGCTGAAATAAAAACTTGGATGTCGGTTTAGATGCTTCGGAACGTAATCTGGACTCGTTTCTTCACGAAACCTGTTTGCTGGCAGAATTTAGTTGTCATCTTTGAAAAATCATATCTCCCTCATATGACATCTTTTTTTTCTGAAATTTGGAGCGTTTATAGGCATTTGAGTCAGGAATCCAAAACAATTGAGTTTTGCATCAATTGGACTTTTGTAGCTATA